>OVAN01008861.1:0-17636 GCA_900406275.1 Anastatica hierochuntica | reverse complement strand
TGTAAAATTTCTTTTCCTTTTAAGTGTATTTCTGTAAATTAATCCTTTTTTGAAATCATTTAAATAGGTATCTGAACCCGAACTAAATCTCAAAAATTTGAATTGAATCAGAACTAAAATATATTTATATCTGAAAACTTCTAATTCCGAAAACTCGCAATTCAAATAAATCTGAAATTAAACCCGAATGGGCACTCCAACACCAACTCCAACGAAGTTGGTAATATTTGTAAGTGACAGAGTAAACTACATTCATATTCTAAATACGGATCAAACAAATGGTTTGGTATTTAAATTTTTGTTTAGTCAACTAGTGGTTTTGTGTATTTACTTAAGTTGTTATATTTTCATTTGGATGTATTAAAAAAATTGGGGGAAAAGAGCTGTCAAAAGCGAAGGAGCAAACGTAACGTTTGAGCCATGCCAAATTGCTTTTTCTTTTGGACTACAATATATAGCATATTATGATAGAGACATATATCTTAGTCTAATCTCGTTGACTATACATAAAAGCTTTGACTGATATTCCTCACTAACTTCCACAATCTATGGGGTCTTTGGTCCTCCTTACTCAACTCTACGGATTGAGGCCTCTCAGAATCCATTTTCATAAACCTATTATTAGAAGTATTGGTTTACTCCGGTGTTTTATTTATATTCTGATTTAATTATTTGTTATGGTTTAGTTGTTGAAAGAGAACCATAAGTATCAATTGTAACAAACTATTTTTAATTAACGAAATCAGAAATTTATTTACACAAAACTTCTATTATGGTATCAAAGCGATTTTCGCTTTCATGAAGAAATTCATCTTCTTCGTTTAACTCTTAATTTCGTTTTTGTTTCACTTTTCACCGATCATTTCTTTAGACTTGGTTTTCCCTTCTTCTTAGCTTTCAGATCTGGTGTTACTTTCTTATTTCTGACCTAGATAGTGAAATTTTTTTCTTGAAGAAATGGTGAAGAAAAGGCGTAAAACGACGAATTCAAAGCTCGCCAGAACCGATAACACCTTTGATAGCAAGACAATAATTGGAGGAAGATCCATCGATGCACAAATCGCAGAGATATGCCAGCAATTTTGTTCATCGCGAAGCTCAGGAAGTTCATCAGAAGGTCGCGATCGAGTCTTATGATAGTGTACACAACCCCTACTTTCTCCATTCAGCTGATCATCCAGGATTGGTAATAGTTTCTCACACACTTGATGGCTTCAATTATAATCAGTTGTATATAGCTATGACTGATAGTCTGGATGTGAAAAACAAACTTAGTTCTGTTGATGGATCATTACCAAGACCATTAAAATTTGATAGCATGTTTAAGATATGGAGAAGGTGTAATAACATGTTAAGTCGTGGCTGTTGAATGTAGCCAATAGGGAAATCTATTATTTAACCACAAGATTTCGTGTCAGTAATCTGCCTAGAAAACATTTACTAGAGCAGAGTGTGATGACATTGAAACAAGGATATCTAGATCTGTCTACATACTACAAAAAGAAGAAAAACGCTTTGGGAACAATTGGCAAATATGAAGTCTTCTTCTACATGTAGCTGCAAATGTGGAAAAGTCAAAGAATTGATAGAGGATGCTGAAGAAAGTAAAATCATTCAATTCCTTATGGAACTGAATGAAAATTTTGCTAATATTATATGGCATATTCTTAATACAAAGCCTCGTCCATGCTTAGCGGATATATACAATATGTTAGATCAAGATGAGAGTCAAAGATCCAACAATAATTCTAATATCAACATTTCTCATCCAGCAACTTTCCAAGTTACTAATTCTACAGAAAATCTGGTGCCTACTGTTTCTTATGTTCAACATCAAAAGAAGAATGGTCCAATTTGTTCATATTGTGGGAAGGTGAATCACACAGTTGACAAGTGTTACAAGGTACATGGATATCCACCTGGATATCAATTCAAGACAAAGTACAATTCATCTCAGACTCAAAACAAATTTATCAGAAAAATCAATCCCAATACATCAAGTGCTTTTGTCTTTAGACAGAAACAAGTTTCTATGGGATCTACAAACCTTGTTGCTGATATGGATTCTAGAGTACAAGTGAACAAATATCATATCAGTACAAATGGTATCTACACAAAAGATCAGCTCCAGCAGATGATTTCTTTCTTAGTCAACAACTTCCTAATTATCACATCACACCACTCCCATCAACAAGTTATGATGCTTCTGGTTTAACAACTATACCAAAGCTCTCACATATTTTTGGTACATTTATATCTCTTTACAATATTTCATTTTACAACATGCTTGCATCTTCAAAATCTCCTACTGGTACAAAGATGTCTCCTAACACGTGGATAGTAGATTCAGAAGCTACACATCATGTCTCTACCTCTAGGGAATTGCTTGTAGAATTTAAAGTACTAGTAGACACATATGTGACTATGCCAAATGGTTATACAGTGAAATTAGTAGGAATTGGTTATATAGAGCTTAGTAGAACAATCTTGTTGCATAATGTGTTGTACATACCAAAATTTCATGTGAACTTATTGAGTGTTAGAGTTTTGACAAAATCATGTGAACTTATGTACCACCAGCTCTTCTTGTTCCTTTGTATTGCGGCAATGCAACAGCAATGCACATTGCAAATAATGATGTGTTCCATGAGCGCACCAAGCATGTGGAACTAGACTGTTATACGGCTAAAGAGAGGATTGAAGAAGGTTTCCTGAAGACAATGCATGTTAAGTCAGAACATCAATTGGCTGATGCATTGACCAAGTCTCTTAATCCTGCTCCATTTCGACAATTGATTACCAAGATGGACATGATTAACATCTATGCTCCATCTTGAGTGAGCCTATTAAGAGTATTAGTTTACTTTGGTTCTCTATTTATATCCTGGTTTAATTGTTTGTTATGGTTTAGTTGCAGATTGAGAACCATAAGTATCAATTGTAACAAACTATTTTTAATTAATGGAATCAGAAGTTTATTTACACGAAATTTATATTACATGTGATGTTTTACATCATCCCACGTTTCTCATCATCCCACGTTTCACTTAGCTCTGAGTATTGACAAAGAAACCAATGCTCTTTTATTTTTCATATGAATTCCATTGATGATATTGAACATTTGAAACCAAGATATCAAACACAACTATCAAAGATCAAAATTTTTCCTGACACCAAGTCGGCTGATCCAATGACAACCTGCAAAGCCACAAACATGATAATACACAATCATCAGAGACAAAACAAAAACCTTAAACATAAGTTTTGAGACATTTGGACGACTAAACCTAGAAAATTTGTGAATTAATTCACATTTTGAGAGTTGAGGTATGTAAAAACCAAGGCTTTTACATTCCCTTTTCTTCATTTTCAATTAAAACTCAAATATAATTGTATATGTTTTGATTTAAAAAATATCATGATTTATGAACCGCTTTTATATTTTCTTAAGATCAAGGATTAAAAGATAGATAATACTATGACAAAATGAAACCATCTTTTTGCACTAAGTAATAAATCACCACATCTTTTCATATGGCATCCTCAATCATTCTACATATTTCACCAAAAAATTTTGTTTTCCAAATATAAAGGAAATTCAGTGTCATTGGTTTATGATTTTAAATTCGTATTCAAATCATCTCTTATTGATTCTATGATTTACAAATAAAAATTGAAATCATGTGTTAATCAATATAAGGATTTATTATAGATTTGAATTTACAATAAATTTGGTGGATTTGGATGGATTTACTAATTAACAATACAAAGAGAGAAATCCTAGGTAAAACCAAGGGGTGGCCATTTGGTTCTTCGGTTCGGTTCGGTTAATTATGTTCTTTAATTTTAGAACCATATTGGAAACGAGAGGTCTTTCATTCGGTTCGATTACGATTCGGTTTAGGTTCGATTCCTATTGAAAGAAATAACCATATGAATATAATACTTTGGATATTTTTGGATACTTTCAGTTATTTTTGGGTATTTTCGAATATTTTGAGTATTTTTTTATTATTTTGAATATTTTAAAGTATTATTTAGTATTTCGTTTCTATTCGATTGCCCACAACATTGCATTTAAATTCAGTTCGATTCCAATTCTTTTGGTTCTCAAAATTGGAAACATTAAGATAGTTTTTAGTTTTTTCCAGTTTCGGTTATTGGTTTGTCGGTTTCGGTTAGTTTGCCAAGCCCTAGTAAAACCTATGTATTGGTGTTATTCAATCATGTAATTTAACAGAGTTTAAATCTAAACACGATCCACCGTTATTTGAATGATGTTATTTCATGAATGATTTAAAACTGGTTCTTTATTCTGATTTCAAGGATTTCAAAATTTTATGTATTTTAAACTGGTTTGAAATCATTTGCAGTTGAGTCTCATGAATAAATCACTAGGATAAAAATCCAAAACATACACAAAATTTTATAATCCAACTCTGTCAAAATTTTAAAAATTTACTGAATTACAAAATATTGATAACTGATTTTAATTCAATGATAAACAACCCCTTAAATATTTTCTAGAAATCCATATGTTAAATTTGAAAATCAACAAAATTTAAGAAGGATTTTTAAATCCTACCAAGATTTCCAAATCAATTAAAATATATAATAGAAATAATATTAGGTCTTCTATGTATTTGCCCAATTATTCTTAAGAGTTAATTTTTTTTTTATTTTTTGATAAGATCATTCCATGTCTTAAACGACTCAGAATAATCTCCAAGGGAGGTGTAACCCACATATAGACTCTCTCTCTCTCCGGATATTCATATAGGCCAAAAGCAAAGATCCATATACGTGTGGGTGTCCATGAATAATGTGAGGTAGTTTCGCACAACAAGTGAATAGAACTCCCAACGTGTTATCATCATGAGCTCGTCTTCATACCACTCAACCACAAGGTTATGGACAAAAGTTAATATTCTTTACAAGTATTCTTTTATATTTTTGTATTGATGAATGAGGTAAATAAGATGTAAAAAGTCCCAGAAGATTGTTCAATTCAACTAACATTTTGATGTATTTAATAAAAAAATTGTTTTGATGTATTTTGTGCTTTTAAAAAGTAAAAAGAAAATAAGAATAGTAAAACATTTTACTATATGAAACACATTGACAATTTCTGATATGATTTCTCGGTTTTGGTGGTTCCTCCATCAAATCTTCTCGTTTCTCCAATGGAGAACTCTTTCCCCTTTCCCCATGCTCGTAATAGGGCAGTTTCCTGACAGTTCCATTTTATTCGTGTCCATCTATGCACTGGTGGTTGTGGAAATCAACCTCTTCTTCAATATACTTTCTCATCTGAAAATTCACCCGATGGATGGAAACCTTCACCATGGTTTTCAAGAAATCAATTTAAGGATAAATGATGCCCCAAAAATGGTACCAGAAGAACTTCCAATTTTAGGTGGGGATGAATAGTCTTATCAGGTTCTGATAAGAAAAGTTGTGTGGTTTTTTCCAAGTTTGTGGGATGCTCACTCATGATACAAGGGATCACATTCTACCTAGGGGTCATGTTCGCGATGGGAATG
Source organism: Anastatica hierochuntica (assembly GCA_900406275.1). NCBI lineage: Eukaryota > Viridiplantae > Streptophyta > Magnoliopsida > Brassicales > Brassicaceae > Anastatica > Anastatica hierochuntica. The sequence continues at coordinate 12,093 of OVAN01008861.1, read as the reverse complement.
ATAACGATTATGAACATTTGGATGGTCCAGAGGCCTTCCATCACGCACCGATTGAGGCAAAGCATAATATTGAGTATCCAGTTTAGGAGGCTTCTATGCCTAATGCGATAATTAGAGACCAACAAGATCATAGTCCTCATGCCTACAATAACCAAGAAGAAGATGAACATCTCGGTTTGGAGATTCCACACTAGTTTGTCATTCTTTCACAATCTTAAGCAGTTCCAAAAGTAAATTTTAACTAAGAATAAATTCACACCAGTTCGCTATTTAAAATCTTCACTATTTAAAAAGAATGATTTCACACCAGTTCACCATTTTTTCAAAACATCACAAAAATAAAAATAAATTCTTTTCTATTTCTAATTTTTTGTATTAATTTTTCCAAAAAGACGAACACATGTTCTCCATCTTCCCCATTTCCTCGGTAGTCTCTACCTCTTTATCTTCCTCTCCTCTGTATTTAATTAGTTTGCGAGGAATAGTTAACTTGGATAAAAACTCATTCTTTTCACATCATAGGTAAATTCTATTACTTTAGGCATAAATTCTTTTATTCGAAACATAAAATAGTATACATTTATTTAAGAGTTAATTGCATCAAATGCCATAATTTGAAGTTAGCTTTTCAAAATTTCCGTTGCTTTCGATTTCGAGCATATATGCCATAAACCCATTATTGCAATTGATGATAATACCCTTCATTGTAGGGAATCGACAAATTCCCTGCATACTTCCGAGCATCTCCGTCACGAGCATCTTTGCCATTTTCGCCATCTATCTTTGAATAAAACCACCTTTATTCTCATGGAGCGATCACTTTTTTTTCCCCGTCAAATTGCTTACTTTGTTCGACCCTTATCGTCTTCTTTATCGTATCAAGAATTGGGGTTAGTTAGATTTGCTTTGTTCTTTTGATTTTTTATTTTGAACTTAAGTTGATTGATTGATTAGGATTTATAAGTTCGGTTTGGTGTGGATGTGTATGCTATTTGATTGGATTAAAGTTGATGACCTTTTAGATTATAACTTTTTTGAAGACGAGTCTGCGGTTTGATTGGTTTGGTGTAGATGAGTCTGCAATTTATAGTGATTTGTTTAAAGAAGGGTTTATGGTTGTAGAAAATGCCTTCTTTAATCTCATAACAGTGGCAAGAGAGGACTAGTAGGTTCTTGTCTTCATCAAATTAGATAATTTCTTAGAGAAGCTCTTTATGTTTGTGAGTGTTTGTGGTTGAAGACTTACAATTGTTTTTACTGAACTAGGATCAAATCTTAGGGAAGCCGGGCAATCAGCTGATAGTTTTGTAGGGGAAGTTGCTAAGGATGTGAAGGTGAATGTTACAGAATGTGTTAGGTCATTTTTTAAAAGCCGGTGGCCGATTCTTTAGCAGTCTGCGAGTAGACATGCCGTGCAAGAACACCTCATAACTACTATTGCTACAACGGGGACTTTGTTGAGGAAATGAATAATTGAGACAAAAGAAAATGTTTCCATTGTAAAGAAAAAAGTGGAAGAGGTAATTTAGACAAAAAGCTTCAAAAATTACTCAAAAAGAGTGTATGTCTCTTCACTTTGATTCGTGTTTTCTCTTTACGCGGCGGAAAAATTGCTCAAAAGAGTTCATATTCGATTTACTTTCGAATTTGTGATGATTTCAACATGAATTTCTCTTCACGCGTCAGAGCTCTAATTTGGAGATATGTTTCCAACGAAACAGACTCCATCGTCGTCGTCAGAAACAAAGAGGTCATTTTCGAAAAACATGTTTACTTAATTGCTTTTTATGTTTGATCCATTTATTGAAGTTTTTTTGGAAATGATTTGGTTTCGTAAAGTGATAGAATTTGAGATCCTTAAGTTAAAGTTCGATGCTTTTACATGTTTGTTTGGAACCTTTTTTGTCTACTGTACAGAATTTAGTTGACACTAGTCTTATGGGTAGACAAGCAAGTTCAGCAGTTACGGTGAAAAATGGAGAAATTATAAGTGTTCTTCACTCAAATTCCGAACCCTTAGTCTCTTTTTTTCTTCATGTTATTGATCTTTAGGTTTGTGGTAGTTGTTTCATAACTAATTTTTACTGTGTTTACATAGATTTTCTACACAACAGTTTGTTTATTTAATTTCCCTAGTAAGCCATCAGATTTTCTACCTCTTTATGTTCACTATCAGGAGCGATTCTCAGCTGTTGGTCAAACTAGGTAAGCGGTTTCTTTTTAAACTGCTGCAATCTTGAAGTCTCTTACTACATAATCTTAGTCTAAATGGTGATCAAAATGGAAGTTCATTGTGGTTACAGTGGTGGATTCTTTAAACGAGCAGGGAGAACCAAATATCTCGAAGCAATCAACGTTGTTGTTGTGTTGTTTAGAGAGGAGATGAACAAGATGTTCCATACTCTGATTTAAAGCTTTTCTCAAATCCTATTAATCTTTGTTTCCACTGTTCGATAGAATTTTGAAGTTGAGGGTTATGTACTTTGCTTAGATGTTCTATAAAATGCTTAAACTACTGAGCTTGTTCGAATTTTGTGTGTATCATGCATATGTTCTTTTTCTGTGGATATATATGTTTCTTTGTGGATATATATACTATTTCGTGGGTAAATGGTAAAAAAAAATCTTAAACCTAAACCCAAAAAAAACTACATTCTAAACCCTAAAAACTAAACCGTAAATCCTAGACTCCGAAAAATAAATACAAACCCCTAAACCCCAAAAAATAAACCAGAAACACCAAACCCGGAACAATAAATCTTGAAAAATAAAAATCAAACTTTAAACACAAATAAACTATAAGCTAAACCCTAAAATACAAACAACAATCATGAAACCCTAAATTCCAAAAGATGAACCATAAACCCTGAACTCCGAAAAATAAACCCTACACCTCTAACCCTAAACCATATATCCAAAACCTTAAACCCGAAAAACTAAATTGTAAATCTTAAACTCTAAAATCTAAAAATAAAAACTAAATCCCAAGGCTGAAAATAAATCCTAAATCTAAACCCAAAACTTTAAACTTCAAAAACTAAATTATAAACCCTAAACCCCAAAAACTAAACCGTAACCCATAACCCCCCNAACCCCCCCCCCCAAAAAAAAAAACCAAAAACACCAAATCCACAACCCTAAACCCCCAAAAATAAAATACTAAACCCTAAATCCTTAAATTAAAATTTAAACCATAAACCAAAAAATAAACACAAAACCCTAAATTAAAAAAATAAACAGTAAATAGAAATACCTAAAAAAATCCCTAAACCCAAAAACTAAACCATAAATCGTAAACTCCAAAAAAAACTTTAAACCCCCAAAATTAAAACCATAAACTCCAAAACTAAACTTTAAACCCTAAACCGTGAAAATAAAATTAAACACTAAACTCCATAAATGACTAGTAAACTTTAAACTCCAAACCCTAAACTAAACCCTAAACTCTAACTCAAAATCTTAAACATAATTCTGAAACCGTAAACACTAAACCCTAACCCTAAAGCATGAAACCTTAAATCCAAAACACTAAATTCTAAACCTTAAACCTAAAACTAAATCATTAACACTAAAAAATAAATTTCAAATCCTAAACTTAAAACCCTTAATCATAAACTCCAAAAATAAACCACATACCCTAAACTCCAAAACTAAAGAATAAACCCTGAACCTTAAAGAAAAATAAACCCTAAACCTAAAAAGTAAACCCTAAACCGCAACCCATAAATCATAGACCTAAACACTAAATCATAAACCTCAAATTAAACCATAAACCCCAAAAATTAGACCTTAAACTCTAAACCTCAAAAACTAAATCATAAGTCCCAGAAACGAAACTCCAATCCTCGAAAATAAAAAATCAAACCTTAAACCTAAAAATAAACCCTAAATCCCAAATCTAAACCCCAAAATTAAAACTATACCCGCAAACCCAAACCCTTGACAAACAAAAACTAAACCCTAAAATACAAAAAATTAAACCCTAAACGCAAAACCTCAAAATTAAACCATAAATCGTAAACCTTAAACCCAAAACCCAAAGTTAAACCATAAATCATAAACCCTAAACCATGGAAAGTAAATCTAAACCCTAAACCCAAAAAAAACTTAAATCCTAAACCCAAAATCATAAAACCAAACCGTAAATCATAATACCTAAACCTTGAAATATTAATCCTAAACCAGAAAAACTAAATCCTAAATCCAAAGTCATAAACCGTAAACCCCAAAAACTAAACTGTAAGCCCTAAACACCAAAACTCCAAAAATAAAAGCTAAACCCTAAACCACAAAAATAAATTGTAATCCCTAAACCCAAAACGTTAAACCCAAAAACTAAAACGTGAATCCGAAAATAAAACTAAACCCTAAACCTCAAAAACTAAACCCTAAACCACAAACCCAAACCATAAACTTCAAAAACTACACCATTTCTAAACCCAAAAAAAAAAAAGTAAACCCTAAAACTAAACAAGAAATCCTAAACCTCGAGACAACTAACCTCTAAAACCAAAACCTTAAACCTTAATCCTTAAATCGTGAATATATATTTTTTCGTGTACATAATTTTTTGTTGTTGAGAATTTTTTTTCCGTGATAAACACATAAAAGCATCATATACACTTCGTTTCAAAAGGTTGAGAGACCGAACATGATGAAAAAGAATCGATCTGAAGCTTTTGGGTTTCTTCTTCTACATCGCTTTTGTTTTTTTTTTCTCAAAAGATTTGAGTTGATGATATACGTTGATTCAACTAAGTTACATTTCACTTTTTTAACGCTAAGACTTGTTTGACTTGTATTAATTGATAAATGAAATGTTGCGGTACAAAGATGAATCACCATACAAAAAAGGTTAAAGAAACCTTACAAGGCAACTAAAGCTAACAATTCACCATAAAAGAGAAAGAAACAACTCATATGCCTAAATTTTTGGCAGAAGTAACAAGCTCCTTAAGGAAGTCTCACCACTTCGTTAGTGATATGGGGAACTAGCCACGACGGTCCTTCCTCGGTGATGTAAGATTGGTATTTATGTCCTTGTACCACACTATCCGCAATCGACTAAGCTACTTTATTAGTGATGCCATTTACTAGAGTAGCACAATTCAAAGTTGTTCATGCCATCCAAAATGTTAGCATTAGGTTTTTCTACAAACAACACAACTAGCTAATGAAATTGACGAGTAATCGAGAATTCTACGACATTTCTTTCACAATATATACTTATTCCTTCTCATATTTCCAACAAAATATAATTAGTAGACAATGAACATACAAAAGAAGGAGATCCTATGCTTCCAGGAACAATATTCCACTATGTACTGACTTTTGTTGATTTCTGTTCTGCCTCCATAAAATTAATCTCAACAATAACACCTCATTCGTTTTATCTCATCTGGATTTGGGTTAACTAAATGTTACTAAACAAGCCTAAAGAGTCAATATTCATCACAACTTTTTTTGTAGCTCCCATGTTGAGCACATAACCTGGACGAAGTTGTCAACCAACAAAAATCTCAGTTACATTATATAATATGAAACATCGAAATCCGTTGAAAGTTCTTGACTTTGGAATTACCCTGTGCAAAAGAGGGATCTTTGTGTTACCTTAAAAAACATTACCAAGCTTATCTTGAAACTGGATAACCAACCAATGTCTCCTTCCACAACTTCACATAAAACTTCCTTAGTGTGCAAGTTCCCAAAATTCACAACTCCAGCTAAAACGTAAGCTTCATCTCCATACCATTAAAGAACTCGATCTTTAACCCTCTGGAGAAGCCTTTCACTTACTTTCCTTTGGTTCCTGACCATAAGCATCACCTCTCGTTGAATCGAACCAGGAAGCAAACAAGGTCTAGCCTTTGACATCCTCTGTTTGTATACCTTCTCCATACTCCTCAAATACTTAATCATCTATTTATCTGTCATGTATGGATCAATCTCTATCGACTTCGGTTGCGTCACTAGATCAACGTTGATGCATCAGAATCTCTCGACGAAGTTCCACGTGCTCTCTGTGAAGGAGATTGTGATACCTAGGGTTCAATCAGTTTTTTCTTCCCTTCGAAATTGATTTTCTCGAACAACCTGCTTGTAGCTAGGGGTTTTAGATGATTTTGAAGTTTGGTTTTTTGCGAACTTATCTTGGCTGAATCGATACAATCTCGAAGAAGGTATCTTCGATGGAGACGGTGGTTTGATTTCGTCGATCGAAGAAGACGATAAAATATTTTTATTTCTTTTTTTAATTTGGTGAGAAAAATAACACAATGGTAAAAAAGTAAATTCATCTAATCAATTATGGCATATCTACAAAGTTGGATCAACAATCGCATATATGAAAGTGTTTTTAAAAACGGTGGCATTAACGCAATTTTCCCTTTATTTAAAATGTTACTATATTATTTTGTAGTTATATTCCTTTTCTTTTTTTTCCCCTACACTCTTTCTTGTCGTTTGTAACCTAATGGCAAATAATTCTTTTTACTAAAGGCATGTACATTGTTCGACCATTGATTTTGTGAGATGGCTGCTGAGGTGGTGCAACCACTGGTCCACTTGCTCCTCTCAGTTTTACTATACTTTAGTACTATTTTTTCTTCACATTTTGGCAGGCCGAAAAGCCATCGAGAACTATTTGGTCTGATAACATAATGATTGATTTTTTTTTTGTAGTGTTATTCTTTATTTTAACAAAAACCCAATATATAAAAAGAGCTTAAGTCCTCATTTTTAGATTCTCTGTTTCTAAAAGTTATTTTGATTCAAACGGAATTTCAAATTCATTTACTTTCCATTTTATAATTTGTTAGCTAATAATTTATAGCATACATTATAAACTCTTTTTGTAGTATGTGAGTTATTGTGTTTGCTAATTTTTTCCTTGGTTTCCATCATCTATATCGATTTATATTATACTGTATGTTTATATTATTTTTCCTGATCTAATGTCAATATTTGTGTAAATGTTGTATTATATTTTAGTATTATAATATTTTTTATAATAATCTAATATTTACATCTGTAGTTTCAACTAATGGCTAATAATAGCTAAATTATATATAAATTTCACCTGTGCATAAAACTAGTAGAAGAATAAGGTTGAAGCCAACTAATAAATCTAAGACTTGGCCTCTTAGAAAATTCACTACTTTTACTTTAGCCTTTTAGGACATGGTTTTCAAATTTTTCTTGAGAAAACTTCTATTTTCTCGGGTTAAAGGAAAATTTTTACTTTTGGATTTGCAAAAAGATAATAGAAACTCACATCTGTTTAAAAAATCAAAATATTGTGAAGAATTAATTTACGATTCTTTGAACACTTGAAGACCCACAAAGCTCAACGTTTAGTTACTCAACTTTCTCGTTAAAAGATTAAAAAAAATATTTTTTCAAAAAAAAATGGAAGATCATGTATTGTTAGTCGATTTCAGTCAAAAGATATCTTGGCCGAATGTATCTTTTACCGTTCAAGCCTTATAGCGTAGACGACGTGATGAACTTGAGTCGGCAAAAGATACATTCAACCAATATAGCTATGGGACTTTTCAAAAAGCCTTGCAAGAAGTACAAGTGGCCTTGAAGATGGGATATATAATAAGCCATGGAATGGAATAGAAGGATGAGAAGCCACCCTCCAAGAACAATTAGATGCACTTCGAGAGAAAACGATATCATCAAGAGGCGATCTAGGGTTTATGTTTTCGGGAAGAACATTTGAATGCATTTATGGAGAAAATGACATTATTATAAAGAAGAAATGTAAATGACGCAGACATAGATATTCAATTATGCACTAAATAACTACTCGAATAAAAATGTATGTCAATTTTTGGAAAAAAATTTATAAAGAAATCCATGAACTAAAGTTGTATAATTTTTGCTTACTGCTATTATGGAAATATTGTATAATTATTGAACTAATCGATGATAGCGTTGGAAAAAGAAAAGTATGTCTGCAAATTGAAAAATTCACAACAGTCAATCTTCCATAACACGAGGGAAAACAAACAAATATCGACCAAATGAGAACGTTAGAACTTCATTTTTTACTTATATATATATATATATATATATATATATATATATATATATATATATATATATATATATATATATATATATATATATATATATATATATATATATATATATATATATATATATATATATATATATATATATATATATATATATATATATATATATATATATATATATATATATATATATATATATATATATATATATATATATATATATATATATATATATATATATATATATATATATATATATATATATATATATATATATATATATATATATATATATATATATATATATATATATATATATATATATATATATATATATATATATATATATATATATATATATATATATATATATATATATATATATATATATATATGAAGGGATAAACAAAACTATATTTGATTTCAAATAAAAACATAAAATAATTAAGATAAATAACAATTTGAAAAGAATAAAGTGAATAAATTTCACTTAATAAACAAAATGTGTTGCTCTTTTTGCATCACATCTCTTGTAATCTAGATTGCATGGAAACTCGATTAGAGATTCGTTTACCGTTTCGGAAATGTATTGGAAACAAAACTTTCGGAAACTCTCGGAAACCTGTTGGAAACACGTTTCGTGAAAAATTCAATTTGCAAACACGATGGAAATTAGCGTTTCATTTTTAGAAACTCGCGATTCCATTTGGGAAACGTAATAGAAATTTGTTTGAATTTCAAAACATTATATGTAAAGAATTGTGAAATGAATTGAGCACTTAAAGTTTCTACATAATCAACAACAAGAAACAAGATTACTACGTAAAGAGCATATGATTTAGTATTTGTGCATACTTATCTCCATCTTTTATCCCGAAGAAGTCTTGCATACAAAGATGGTCTTATTCATATGTGAGATGTTGAATGTGATGAATATGATTCACTAGATGAGATCAATCTTGGAATACTTGAATTCGAGGATTTTTCTCTCGATGAGCCAGAGTTTGAAGCTGTTTTGTTTAATGGAATTCATGAAAATGAGATTGAAGATGAGAAAGTTGTTAAACTTTGATTTTTGATATTGTGATATTTATCTTTTGTTAAGTTACTTAGATATTTAAGTATTGATTTTTTGTTATTTTAAATTCTTTTTTAATATGGTTTTTATGTTATATATATATATATATATATATATATATATATGTTTCAGGAACCTCGCACCAGTAAAAACCGGCCGAACAGAAAAGCAAGGATGACGGAGACGAAATAGAACAGCTGCGACCAGAACTCCCAAAAGCTGAAAACTAACACAACATCTCTCCTCTAAACCCCTAGCTTCAAAAAAGGCTACCAAAGATCTATGCTTGTTATCACCAAGTTCAACACATAAAAAGAAACACACCAAACAACCACTAAAACTCTGATGGAGCAAGAATGAGGGATATAGAGCACGAAAAGAAAGTCAAATCAGACCTAAAGCAGCGAACAAGCACTACATTAACACAGAGGAGAGTAACAACCTGCAAATCCGGCAGAAGTTTGAGAAGCTCATTGCTACAAATTCGAGCAACCCAAAAACGCAACCAAAACCTAGGAAATAAATCAATATATGAAATCGAAAAGGGCCCGAGACTCCATTACTCAACCTCGCCAGAGTAGAAAAGAAAGAAACTTCGATTCAAATCCAGAAATGAAGAATAACATCACCGACGCTCAAACCTCCACAATCCAACTCATAATCAGCCATGGTGAAGGATCTTTCGCATAAAAGCAACACAAATCAAACAAAGAAACCATCAAACTATATACTCCTCTTACAACGGCGTTGAAGCCACAGGAGAGGACGAAACCCACGTCTCTATTTTTTTCCCTCTCTCTCTGCTTTTTTTTTATCGGTTTTCCCGATGGTAAGTTCATAGGGAAATTATGCAATATGACAAAAAAAACATCATAAAACCATTCTCTCTCCTCAAAGAAAATTACAAAAAAACCTCATCCTCTAACATTAGTTACTCTCAGCTACGTGTCCATTTTTTTCAAACACCCCAACAAATCTTTGATTAGATTTTTTAATTTTAATAAAATTATTACCGAAAATTTCAATTACACAAAAAATTATTCTTTTTTTAAATTCATCATAACTTGAATTTTTTAACAGGAATATATATTTTAAATGTTACTAGTTAAGATGTTACAAGTCAAGTAATATATAAATTTTAATTCTTTTCTTATAGTAATACTATTTCTCAATGTATGTCACAATTTTTTCCTCTTATCCAACACTCCATTCAAAATTTTTTCTACTATTTTTCCAATGTATGCTCTAAGGTTTGGATTTAGAGTTTAGGGTTTAGGGTTCATAGTTTATGGTATAAGGTTTGAGTTTATGGCCTAAGGTTTGAGTTTAGAGTTTAAAGTGTAGCTTTTAGAGTTTAAGGTTCATGGTTTATTGTTTTTAAGATTCAATAGTTCCATAAATAGTACATCTATAAAAATAGAATGTCTACAAGAAAAAGTGAAAATTACCTAGATTAACTTTGAAAAACACAAAAATAACTAGTTTGACTCCTCTAATACATGGATTACTCAACTAACTTTAATCTTTTTGCAAAAGACAAAAAAACTCCAAAAGCTCAACATATTATCATAATTGCCATTTAAGATTCAATTTAAATATTTTCCTAAATTATATTTTCATAATTTCCTCATATCTTCACTAAAAAAAAGGAAACGTGTCTTCAAAAAAAAGAAACGTGTCTTAAAAAAAAATCAAAACAAAAATCTGTTGACAAAAAAAAAATCAAAACAAAATTGTTGGTTTTTCTTCCCAACTCTGTCTCCAAAATAAGTTTCTCTTCCCGTCACCATCTCCGCCGCACATCCATCTCCATTGCGAAGCCCTATTCCCCGCCGTGCGTCCACCGCGAATCCCTTCTCTCCGCCGCATCACCACGAAGCTCTTCTCTCCGCCGCAAAGCCCTACTCTCAGCTCCGTATCACCGCGAAGCCCTTCTCTCCGCCGAAACCCTAACTCCACCCCGAAGCTCTACACTCTCTGCTGTTGAAACCCTAACTACTCGTCTTCTTTGCCGTGAGTCTCCATCACTATTAACGATCTCCTTTTTCCACCTTCTTTATTCACCACATTAACATTATCACTGGTTTGTTAATTTTGTATGTGCAATTTTGTTTGTTCTTATTAGATTTTTGATGTGCAGTCCACGCTAATCTGCGATTTTGTTTGTTCTTCAGATTGTGACACAAATTCGTGTAATTGCTTTTATTGTGTTAAATTCCTTCTGCAAATTTGTTTTGAAATGACTACATATTTTTTGCAAGCGATTGCTATATATTGTTTGTGACTGCAGATTTAAAATATTTGACTGCAGATTTGTTTCACTTTCTTCGTAGATTTAGTTAAGCCTCTGCAGATTTAATAACTGTTTTTTCCCTTTGTCCGCAGATTTTTTGACGTTATGGCCTCATTTAGTAACATCCAAAAATACCCACCACGACTTAATAAAGAAGGACAGGTTGCAATTCAAAATCATAGCATTAACCACAACTGCCTATTGAACAGATTTGGGATCATGAAAGAAGGATTAGGCGTAGAAGTGTGGGACTATTTGAAATACACTAGTGTTGGTGTTTTTCTCAAACTCTCGGAAGTGCCATATACATCGGCTGGAAAGAGAGTCCATTAGGTCCTCACGAATCTGTTGAAAGTCAATAACAATCACGAGATTTGGTCCTTTATTGGCGGTCAACCAATAAGGTTCTCTTTGAATGAATTCAAGGAAATCACCGGGCTTAATTGTGAACCGATAAACGAGGAAGACAATACGAGTACGCAAGATCATGTTTAGTACGATGTAGCACGGTCGTTTGGCTATTTTTTGGATGTTTTCTCTCGGATTATTAGACTTGTTTTGGATGTTATCTCTCGGATTATAAGACTTTTTTAGGATGCTATCTCTCGGATTGTTAGACTCTTTCGGATGTTTTGTTTTTCGGATCTTTAGCAGAATCTGAACACATTATTAGACTC
>OVAN01008860.1:0-17640 GCA_900406275.1 Anastatica hierochuntica | reverse complement strand
GCGGGGCCAGCCGGCGAGTCCCGCGGGACAGGTTGTTACACTAACTTTATTTCTTTATTCTTTTTTTCTTTCTTTTTTTCTCGGCTATTGCTTTTTCTCTTTCAACCATCTACTCTTTTGTCAATTTTTTTTTGAGCTCAACATCAACTTTTCGATTGATCAAAAGATTTGCTACCACAACACTTCAAAAGAGGCTTTAACCACAGTGACAATAAACGTAATCAAGTACCACCCCGGAACGGAACCGACGTCACCTAATTATCGTCATTGCACTTTCAACCACAAACGAGAGCAATTTCATTCTACCATATTCGGTGAGAAAGAATTGCCTCTTAGACCTCTAAATTAAACCACACTAATACAAGGATAAGACCTAAACTGGAAAGACAATCTAAAACAAGGAACTACTAATCAAATCATCGCCGAGATCGTTTGATTCGAGTTAGATACTTGGATCCATTGGCGCAACACCGAAGCTCTTGTTCCTAATATAGATCTTTAACCATATTCAGATCAAATCCTACGCCTTATTCAAAGAATACAACACCAAGAGATCAATCAACGGTCCTACCTTGAGCGGATAATCTCCTTCATAACAAAAACAAAACCTCACCGAAACGGCGCTTATCTTCCGCCCAAAGACTTCCAGTGACCTGGTTCTTGGTATTTTATCCAACAGGAGCCGCCAGAATGAATCTGAAGCTCCATCTCAGAGAGAAAAACTTCAATTTTTCGGAATGAAAAAAGACGGGAGAAGATGACAAATCCACCAAGGCTCGATCGAGGAAACCTGCAAAAGAATGTAGATTCCTCTAGAAAGAGCTTTCGACGCGACCCATCACCTCCAGAAACACAAGGCGGAGCGACGGTTTGAAAATTGCTCCGGCCAAAATCATCCCTAAAATCCGACCACACCAACCATCCTCGATTAACTCGCCTTGACTCCAATAGCCCGGAAACCGCCTTGTTTAAGCATTTGTTGTTGTCACAGACGCGGCCAGATCTGAGATCTGAAGAGCCGGCGAAACCAAAGACCAAGAGCATATCGTAGAGGGGAATGAGGCGTTGCCGAAGGCAAAAAGAAAATGAGATAAAGAGGAAGGGGTGAGCTTCGGCGTCAACACAGTGACGGACGCCAGGAAAGAAGGCGGCTAGGTTTCTCTTTTTTCTCTCCGACTCTCTCTCTTCTTCTCAACCTCCAGTTTATAGTCCTTTAATGACTTTCTTCTTCTTCGCCAAAGTTACTCTTTTGTCAATTCTTTATTGTTTCTTTTACTTTTCTCTAAAACATTTGTTCTGTTATAAATAATTAATTCTAACAATATATTTACTTATAACATTATTATTACGTATTTATATAATTATATAAATGCATATATTATGTATTATTATTATTACATAAAAAAGACGTATATTAGAGAATGAAAACGAGAGAACAAAGAGAATATTTTTTTATTTATCAAGTTGGAGTGTTTTTTACAATGCATAAAAACATTACATTTATAGATAGTGATTTGACAAGATTCATTATTTTCATAAAAGAGTGAGCTTTGTAATTTGACTTTCACAATATTATCTTTTGGAGATCATTAATAGTTGTTACATTGTAATTCAGGTGACCTTATTAAAAACTTTTCTCAACACTTTCTTTGTATACGTAGATTGGTGTTAGAATATGCTTTTTTGAGAGTGTTCTATTTGTAGGCCAAAAAAATATTTTTTTGTCTAAGATCTTTCATCTCAAATTCCTCTCTTAAATAGTCGGCCGCCTTTTTGTATTTTACCTTGAGTTTCGATAATATTAAGATCATCAACATACACTATGATAACTGCACATCATGACATTGTTTTCTTGATGAAAACACATGGGCAGTTGAGATTGTTCACATATCCTTTCTTTATCAAATGCTTACTGAGACGATTTTACCACATTCGTCCATATTGTTTCAATCCATATAACGATCTTTGCAACTTTATTGCACATAACTCTTTACGTTTGGATTTTAACGCTTTTGGCATTTTAATCCATCAGGAGTTCTCATACAGATATCGGTATCTAATGGCCCATACAAATATGTTGTGACCACGTCTATGAGACGCATCTCTAGATTTTTATTAACAGTTAGACTCATCAGGAACCTGAATGTGATCACATCCATAACGGGCAAATATGTTTCATCGTAATCAATTCTGGGTGGCTAAGAAAAATCATGAGCTACGAGACGAGCCTTGTATCTCATAATCTCTTTTTTATCATTTCATTTTCGAACGAAAACCATTTTGTATCCAACTGGTCTCACGATTTCAGGTGTGACTACTATAGGTATGAATACATTTTGTTCATTAAGTGAATTAAGTTCAACTTGTATCGCATCTTTCCATTTCACCCAATCATGTCTCTTTTGACATTCATACACAGATTACAGAGTGGTGTCGGAGGCTTTGTTTAGGGAATTTTCGGATGCCATGTGTGATGCTTATGGTGCACTAGGTGTCTGATTTGGTGTTAAATCTATTGTATCGTAGGAAGTTTGCTAAGTATTTTCAACGGTATTGCGTGTTTAACAACTCACCCCTCGCTAAGTTATTCCCCTGTCACTCAACCCTCTCTTCCTATCCCTCCCCTTTTCTATCTTTTCAAGTGAGCAGAACGAATAGGTTGGAAGATGATGGAAATAATGGTGTTTGGTTTGGGCAGATTTATTTTATTTATTTTCGCGTTGGTTTTGAGACTTGATTTGATTTTGAGTATGTTTTAAAAAGTTGGATTGATTTAGACTCAATTTTCGGGTTAGTTTGTTTTAGCTATGAATTGATCAGTTTAGCTGAATTTCTGGTTTAATAAAGTTGGTTTATTGCTTTGAGATGGTTGTGTGTTGTGGATTTGAGGCTAATATGTCGGGCACCTTAGCGAGAGGGAGAACTAGTGTTACAAAGTAGTATTAGAGCTAAGGTTTTGCCAAACCGGTTTCGACACGAGAGAAAATAGAGAAGTGATCGGATTTTCAGTCAGTTTTCAATGGTTTTGAAAAAGTTTTGAGGAAACGGGTGATTTTGAAAAGTAAAAGGAACACCAGACCGACCGGAGGTTACCGTATTTGTTGCAGTTTTTCTTCTTTCTTTTAGATTGAAGCAAGTCTAACAAGAGGGTTTTCTTTTTCAGATGGCACCAAGAAGACAAATCGGTCCCTAGTTACCCATTGCTGTTAGACCCTAGACCAGGTCACAGTCTCGAGGCCAGGCAGAGGCCGTTCCTGTTGTTGCTGCTGAGAATTTTGATGTTGTGGAAGTTGAAGTGTCTCAAGAGAGCATTATTTAAAGTGTGGGTGTAGCTGGAGTGAACACCGATCTGTAGCACCGCAAAGGATTGTCAATTTGACTACTTAAAGGGTTGCTAAGGAAGATATTAAGGAATCTGCTAGGCCGATTGTTGCGAATGCTGCGTTGGCAGAAGAGCTAGCTAGGTACATAGTCGGGCAGGGTGACAGCAGAGCCAGAGAACTATTACTAGAGAAGATTCCCTTGAACTGCTGAGCTGCCACCACCGCCGGCTAGAGCGCCAGAGTTCTACCTGTCGCCACCGCTTAATCGATACCAGAATGTTCTATTTTACTAGGACATGATCAAGCAGATGAGGGATATGAGCATAGAGATGTTTGGATGGAAATCAGACCTGATTGCTGCTGACAACTGGAAGACGAAGTTGGAGCATAATTTCGACCATCTGAGGTGTCCGGCAGAGTACCATCGAGGTTTTGTTGTTCAGTACTTGAAGGATGAAGCATTGTTCTGGTGGGAAGACCAAGTGCGGAAGACTGAGGGCTGATATGAGTTGACTTGGGAAGATTTCAGGGTGCAGTTCACTCAAAAGTTTTTCCCTCGTGAGGCCCTTAATGATATGGAAAACAAGTTCCTGGATCTTCGCCAAGGAAATATGTCATCTCGAGAGTATGAAGAGGAATTCAAATGGCTTTGCAGGTTTGTTGGGCTTTACCAGGGTGAGGAAAAGCTCATCCGGAGGTTTATGAACGAACTGAACATCGAGCTCAAGAATGCTGCAAGATGAAGGACTACTCGTATCTGGATGAGCTGGTAGAGAAAGATGCATAATCATGAGAAAGGACCGAAGATGGAGAAAGAAAAGGACAAGCCCATCTAGGAAAGGGTCGACAAAGTTGCAGAGGGCCGTAAGAGAGACTATGACCGAGCTTTTTGGCAGGTAAATGTCCCAGAAGCATACAACACAATATGCTTTAACTGTCACCGTGTGGGTCATGAACTTGTGCAATGCCCCTTCAAGCAAGGTGGACAAGGCAACCCACCCCGGGCAAATCCAGTGGGGAACCTGAGGTATTTCCGTTGTGGAAGGGAGAGCCACCCTATGAGGAATTGTATAATTCTGATGTCGTCGTCGCCGCCCCAACAACCAACCTTTGTGCCTCGTGTCTGTGCTGCAATGGAAGAAGATAAAGGAGTTAAGCATGTTGCAACCAACGCAGCAGAAGGATACGATGGAGTCGAGTCAATCGTCGATATGTTTACCAACTCTCTTCTTTTGTGGTTTGTAAAAGTAGCATGAATCGAGTCAGTCAGTAGAAAGTCAAATGCATAGAATGACTAGGATTCGCGAATATTTTAGGGTCGGTAATGGTTGGGGGAGAAGTCGTGTATACCATGTTTGACTCCAAAGCTACGAACGGATTCGTGAGACCACATATGGTCAAAAGGTGGGTCTTCAAAGTTTGATTTGTCTCGAGGAACCGGAGGGGGGAAATGGTGGGCAAGGAGAATATGGGTGCCATCGTAGTCCACATGGGAGTCTCGATCACCATCGAAGAGAAGTATTCACCTGTAATCTAACCGATATGGAAATGGGCCAGTAAGACATTATTCTCAAAATGGATTGGCTTGATCGCCACAATGTGGATCTAGGCTGCCGCCAGGAAAACGTACGGATTCATGGAGCCAAAGAGGAGACTGTCTTCCAAGGGATATAATGTGGCTCTAGAGTTCCGATCATCTCTATGTTGTGTGCCAAAGAGTTATTAAAGAAGGAAAATGAGGCTTTCATTAAACCATCTCTTTCACCAAAGAAGGAGAATCGATCGAGATTAAGGACATTCTTGTCGTCGCTCAATATGAAGACGTATTCGAGGTGTTGAAAGGGTCACCGCCAGAAAGAGGAGATGCTTTTACCATTGAGCTTGAACTAAGGACGCCCCCTGTGTCTCGAGCACCATATCAGTTGGCGCCTGCAAAAATGGCTGAGCTGAAGAAGCAGTTGGAGGATATGATCAACAAAGGGTTCATTCGCCCTAGTACCTCACTGTGGAGAACACAAGTGTTGTTTGTGAAGAAGAAAGACGGGAGTTTTCATCTATGTATCGACTACAAAGGCCTGAACAAAGTCGTCATCAAGAATAAGTTTCCGTTACCGAGGATAGGCGAGCTGTTGGACTAGTTTCAAGGAGCGTCATAATTCTCCAAGATTGATTTGGCTTCAGGTTATCATCAGAATTGAATTTGGAGTAGGATGTGCGGAAGATGGTCTTCCGTACATGGTACAGGAACTTTGAGTTTGTAGTCATGTCGTATGGGTTGACGAATGCGCCATTAGTTTTTGTGAAGTTTATGAATGACATCTTCCAGATTCAGATGGGCCAAAGCATGATCGTATTCATCGACGATCTCCTGGTGTATTCGAAGATGTAAGAGGAGCATGTTTATCACTTAAGGACAGTGCTAGAAACGCTGAGAAAGCAGTAGTTGTATGCCAAGCTCAACAAGTGTAGCTTTTGGCTACGAGAAATAGGATTCCTAGGACATGTAGTGTCAGGAGCGGGAGTCGTCGTTGTAGTTTCTTGGGTTTAGCAGGCTACTACCGAAAATTTGTTGAAAGGTTCGCCAGCTTGGCTAAACCAATGACCCGCCTAACAAGAAAGGGGGTTAAGTTCGAATAGACAGAGGACTATTCCAAAAACTTAAAGGCATTGAAGGAATGTCTGACGCATACGCCGGTGCTAACACTACCCAAAATGGGAGAACCGTATCAGGTGTGTACGGTTGCCTTAAGAGGTTTCTTGGGTTTTGTTCTTATGCAGCATGAGAAAGTGATCGCCTACACTTGACGCTAGCTAAGACCTCACAAATTGAACTACCCGAGTCACGACTTAGAGCTAGCAGTAGTTGTTTTCGCGCTAAAGATCTTGAGGTTATACCTATACAGAGAAAAAGTCCATATATTCACCGATCATAAGAGTCTGAACTAAATTATCACTCAGCCAGAGCTAAATTTGAGGCAATGCATATTGGTTGAGTTATTGGTAAACTACGATTTGGAGATCGCTTACCATCCTGGTAAGGCTAACCAGGTTGCTGACGCCTTGAGCTGGCGAAGGGCAGACATGTTAGAGTCAAAAGAGACTCAAGAGTTCGTGGAAATGGTAGCAAGCCTATGTTTATATGTGACTATGGTGGAGAACGACATGATCAGGCTGAAAGTAGTAAACTAGGTTGATCTACTCTGGAGGGCTCGACAAGCTCAGGACAAGGACGAGCCACTAAACGAAATTGTCCAAAAAGAGGTGATAGGATACCATGTGGCAACCAACATAATTGTCATATTAGAAGCATAGTTTGTGTGCCTAATGATCCAGAATTACGTAAGGAGATCCTGCAGCAAGTCACTGCTTAAAGTTTTCAATGCACTCGGATATTATCAAGATGTATTGGTATTTGAAAAGGTACTACCATTGCAGCAGCATGAAGAGAGATGTCACCACCTGGGCATCGCAGTGTTAGACGTTCTAGTTGGTAAAGGCTAAGCATAAGGTGTCGAGCTGGCTACTGCAAAATTTGACACTACCAGAATGGAAATGGGACATGATAACCATGGATTTCATCACTGGATTACATGTCACTGAGAGGCATGAATGCTACGTGAGTAATAGTTGATCGACTCACGAAGAGCGCTCACTTCCTGCCGATAAAGAGAACAGATGGGGCCGACAAGTTGGCACAAAGATATATCGACTAGATAGTCAGACTACACGGGATGCCAATCAGTATTGTATCCGACAAAGATGTTAAGTTCACTTTATTATTCTGTCAGCTTTCCAGAAGGCAATAAGGACAAAGGTGAACCTCTATAGGAAATGCCACCCTATGAAGTGTTTAACAGGAGACCATTCAGGACACCCATGTATTGGTCAGAAGTGGGGAGACACGAGATTTGGAACTTGAAATCATTTGAAACATAGAAAAAGCAAGTGGAAATGCTCAGAGCCCAGCTAAAAGAAGTTCATGACCGCCAGAATAGCTATGCGGATAATCGCGAGAAGGATCTGGAATTTGAGGTAGGAGACCTAGTGTTCTTAAAAATGTGTAACTTTCAAAGATAAAAGAAAGGCAAGGTCAGAAAAAGCTGAGACCAAGATTTATGGGTTCGTATCCCATAGTCTAGCGGAAAAGAGTCGTTGCCTACATATAAGCCTTGCCATATGAGCTAGCAGATTTACACGATGTATTCCATGTGTCAGTTCTAAGAAGAGTTGTTCGAAAGGCAGAGCTCATCTTGCCAGCACCGCCGTTAGTTATATGCAAGAAAACCTCCCAGTACAAAGTCAACATGTGGAAATCTTGGAAAGAGAAGAAAGGGAATTCTAGGGAAAGCAAACCATCTTGGTCAAAGTCATCTTAAGAGGAGACAACTTTCAGGAAGAAACTTGGGAAGTCATAAGTGAAATAGAGAGGGATTGTCCAAAATTGTCTAGGGATTCCGGGAGGCAACCGAAGAACGTTCAAGATTCAAGGATGAATCAAAAAGAAGTGGAGGATATTTATAACATCCCTATCTCGGCCTGAAAGGAAATCGAAAAGGAAAAAGGAAATTTTGGCCTGATAGGCCCATTAGGGTTTGACCTACGGTTACCTACGTCTCCTTCTTCCTATTTAAAGACGAGCAGAGACTCTCACGAAACACATCCGAAAACCATTAAAGAAGCTCTGTAGAAATCTGTGAGATTCCTCATAACCCTAGCCGTCGAGTTCCTAGGAGACCCGAGATCCGATCCGAGTTGCCGACTTTTTCCTTTCCATCGATGTCATCACCGGTAGAGCCTCCTCATCGTGCTGCGCCATCCACCGAGCATCTTCGAGTGTCAATCGTCTTCCTTTTGGATCCCTCGATCCAAACATCATCTGCACCATCTCCCTCGGATCCGGTCACGAGAGTCGCCCCCGAAGTAGCCCGAGCCTGATCACCTCCTCCCGAGCCTCAAGTGTTGTCGTTTGTTACTTATGATAGTGCCACCGCCCTCACGAGTTTCGAAAACTCATTGCACCTCCTCTCCTCTTCGTTTTGATCACTGCCGCTTCCTCGCTCCTGATCGTGTGCACTGTCGACCAAGAATCTCAATCCGCGAGCCGTTCCTCCCGAGATGTGACTCCGAGCCGCCGGTTTCAGGAGTCCGAGGAGCTTCCTCTCCGTTTCTGCCGCCGCCGTTAATCTTCTATATGTAGTTTCTGACCCGTGGGTTTCTGTGTTTTTCGTAGTTTTCGTTTTAGGGTAGTTTCCATTTTTTGAAACTTTCTATTTTTAGTAAGTTCCGAATTTAGGAAGTTTCTATTTTGGAAAGTTTCCTTTCTATGAAAGTTACTATTTTGCGAAGGTTTCCTGGTTTAATAGTTTCATTTTCTGGAAGTTTCCATTTATGGAATGACAGGTTTCCATAAATGGAAAATTTTCTTTTTGGGAAAGGCTCCAACTAAAGGTCTAAACCGGTTTCTTTTCAGGATCATATTCAGAGAGTCTCTAGTCAAACACATCCAGTTCAATCCACATCTTAAGGCTAAGGTGAGGATTAAACTCGTAGCTTACCCCAATTCGATTTGGTTTACGACTCTTGCTCATGTACAATAGGTTTATCGCGTCTTGTTTGAAGGTCTTAATTGTGGGCCGAGTCAGTTATGTTTGATGAATATGGAAATGCTTAAGTCTAGGTTGTTCTAGTTTTTAAGATGTTTATTGAGGTTGTCTGGTGATTAGAAGAAGATAAATGTGACGCTCCTGGAAGTAGAAAGCCCTGGGGACCATGCATGGTGTGCGCCAAGTTACGGAGCTTGGTTTTGAGACTATATTTGATTTTGATTGTGTTTTGAAAAGTTGGATTGGTTTAGACTCGATTTTCAGTTTAGTTCGGTGTAGCTATGAATTGATCGATTTAGTTGAATTTCTAGTTTAATAAAGTTGGTTTATTTATATGATATGGTTGTGTGTTGTGGATTGAAGCTAACACGCCGAAGACCCTAGCGAGAGGGAGAACCGGGTGTTACATATATAACCTATTATAAAAGTTAAAAAATGTTAAACATTTTTAAAGTGAAAGATGCAAAATTTTGGAAAGATTTTGAGAGAATATGAGATGTTTATGTGAATTGGTGAGTGAAAAATGAATGGAATGTGAATGTATTTATAGATTAAGAAAATACTATTTCTTAGTCGTTAACTAGCCATTGGAAAAAAAAACTTTAAATTTTTTTATGACCGTCGGAGATAAGTAGATAAAACAAAAATTATTTTGTAAATATTATTGTGCAATTAAAGACAATTTATCATTTTAAACATAATTAATTATATAGGTGACAAAGTCTCCTTTTATAATAATCATAATAAAAATATGAGTTAAAGATAAGTATTTTAAAACATTAAATGAGTCAATTATGGTGACCGAAATCATCCATTAAATCAGTAGAATAAATTAATTATGGTAACCAAGTCATCCATTAAAACAATAAATAAAATAAATTATGATGACTAAAGTCATCCATTAGAGCAGTAAAATAAATAAAATATAGTGACTAAAGTCATCTAATATAATTGCGGATAACTAAGGTATGGTGACATAATCATCCATCATAAAAACAATGAATAAAATAATTAAGGTGGTACAACCATCCCAAAATGATGTATAAAACAATCACTTTTAAATAACAAATTAAAGTGAGACAGAAGACCCGCACTCCGATAAATTAATTACATTTATTTAGACATAACCTTATGACAGAGTGATCGTGATGATAACGTATTATAAATTATTAATTATAACAATATATTTATTTATAAGATTATTGTGTATCTATATAATTATGTAAATGTGTATATATTATATATGATTATTACCTGAAAAGAGAGACGTATAAGAGAGAGTGAGAACAAAGAGAAGAAAGGGAATGTTTTTATATTGATCAAATTAGGTTGTCTCTACAATGCATGAAAGAACATCATTTTTATAGTTGGTAAATTGACAAGATTCACTATTTATCTTAAAAGAATTGACTCCATAATTTGACTCCCATAACATGTTCATTATTATTGTAGTAATCTCTTTTTCTATTTCAGAAAGTTTTTTTTTAAAAATCCTCATTAAGTATATATACAAATATTTTTCAAATGTTTATGTTCTTAATAAATTTTTGTGGTACACGAGTAGAGATGTCAATGTGGACCGCAAACTGCGGGCTAGATCCAAGTAGGACCGTTATGAGACATACTTGGACACGTTCAAAATTGTCTATAAAAATACGGATCACGTGAACCGGACCCGTATGGTCAGTAGGTTTTGGCAAGTTAGACTGTGGGTTGTCCGCAGATTAAATGTACTAGTGTTACGTACGTCTTAAACTTTAGATATCTTTTTTTTTTGATTTTGAAAGTATTCTTTTCGACACTTTGATAAGTAAAAAATGTTTTTCTAATGAAATTTGGTATGAAAATTGTCAAATTTAAACTTAGCTTTGGTTTAAAAGAAATTAACCATATCTTATTTTTTGAAAGAATCCGATTCGAAGCAAGACACTATTTTTAATTAATCTTTCAAATAAAAATCATGATGGTTCATTAAATGACATTTTGTTTTATATATATATATATATATATATATATATATATATATGTATGTATGTCATTGATAGTTATAGCATCGAATATATTAATAAGATAACTAATTTTAACTTGTAAATATGTAAATGCATTTTAATAGATTGATCTACTGGTTAAAACAATGTGACTAGACGACAAAAAAAACAATGTGACCATGTTAACAATGATTAGGTATTAGCACATAAAAATCATGTTGATTTTCGTCAACTATTATCCAATTATCATTCATATATATATATATATATATATAACAATTCTAAAAACAAAATTATAAATTGCGGGCCAATTTGCAAAATCGTTAAATTATAAAGATGTTCATATAAACATAAACCGCAATCCGCGGTTGACTGGTCCGCACGACCTGCTAAAACGTCAAATTCGCAACGGGTTTTGTCACTTGAATGCGGGTTAACCCGTTTAACATCTTTGTATACGAGCGTGATAAGTCCAGGGATATAGCTATGTTCCACAGTTATTTAAGTACCTAGCTATAAAATTGATTTATCAATACTATTTTACATTTACGGTTTTTGTTAGACATGCGATTTTTATAAAAATACTATTTTGTCATTCGCATGCGTGAATAGAATTTTTGCAGTAATATAAAAAATACAAAACAATTGTAATCTTTGCTTATTTTGGTAATTCCTCTTTTTTTTTTGTTATCAGGCTTAGTTTCCCTAAGTCAAATAATTGCAGCTAAAATATATATAACTCAGTCTTAAACCGTGGACTGTTTTCTTTGGTAAAACTCTGTCGTCGGGGGGTTTCGTCAAGTATATTTAAAATAGAAAAAAAATAATTGTTGATAACAAAGAAATAAAATAGATGCATACAATAAAAAGCTGTAGCCACCTAAAAAAGGCTCTGATTAATACTTAAAATACTCAAAGGATATTCATCTCTTTTTTGAATCTTTGTCCCTCACGATTCCTTCTCTATTACTTTATTTCTTCACATATTTGTCGCGAATGGGAAATCTCAAAATACTTTTAATAATTAGAGAGTTTCCTCTTATTTTGGTCTATAACTATTAGGTAAGATAAAGAGAAAAAACTTAAATAATGTTAAGAATTTAAAAGAACATTCACCAAGAATTTATCCAATAAGGCAATTATAACTATCAGTTTGATAAAATAAAATCAAAATATTCAATCATGAGTTGTATATCATAATTCATTGAAAATCTTAATTCGATATCCCTCTACTCAATATGCTGAACATTTTTTTATCATCTAAAAATCATATAAGAAAATTTTATTCCATTGTTTTATCTTCTGACCAAAATTGATTTTTTCTTGTGTTTAAGTTATTTTCGTTAATGTCTTATAAACTTTTATTAGAAGGATATATTTCTTGCTCCCGAATATTCTTCTATTATTCTCACGTTACCACTTCATCTTTCTTATCAAGACTCACTAGCAACCGTTGGATCCACATTACTCAAGTTTCATCAAATCAAACGGATCACAAACGAAGTCAAAAGGATTCTAATGTCTTCTTCTTCCTTTTTTACCATGAAGGGGGTAATATTTCAATGGCATCTCTGAGGAACCCACCCACATTGTATCTCTCTCATTTCACTTGTATAAATACCAAACTACATTCTTCTTCTCTCAATCCATAAACCAAAAAAAAAAAAAACTCAAATTAAATACTAAACTTTCTCAAGAAAAATTCTAGCATAAAATGGATTACAATAGCAACAACAAGAACATTGTGGTTGTTTTCGACTTCGACAAGACTATCATAGACGTTGATAGTGATAATTGGGTAATCAATGAACTTGGCTTCACTGATTTGTTCAATCATCTTCTTCCCTCCATGCCTTGGAACACACTCATGGTTTCTTCTTTACCTTCTTCTCCTCTCTTTTCTATTTTTTTTTTAAAAAAACCCCGAGGGAAATAAACTTTTAAAACATTTTGTTAGGATCGTATGATGAAGGAGCTTCATGATCAAGGTAAAACCATTGAAGAGATCAAACAAGTTCTTAGAAAAATCCCAATCCATCCACGTGTTGTTCCTGCCATCAAATCTGCTTATCATTTAGGGTAAGATTCAAACTATATATTAGTGTTATTATTTTGATTCCATTTTCAGACAAAACACATTGTTCTTTTCTGATCCGACATATATATGTGTACGCTTATGTCTCTAGGTGTGAGCTTAGGATAGTGAGCGATGCGAACATGTTTTTCATCGAGACCATTGTTGAGCATCTTGGGATTAGCGAGTTTTTCTCTGAGATCAACACGAACCCAGGATCTGTAGATGAACAAGGCACGTTGAGAATCTCTCCTTACCATGATTTTACTACATCTCCTCATGCCTGTTCACGTTCCACTTGTCCTCCTAACATGTGCAAGGTACATTTTCTTTTTTTTATTATAAAGTTTCTCTCTTTAATAATTTCTTGAAGAAAGCTGTGTTCACCAGATGTTGACCAAATCAGTCAAATGTAATAGAAAAAAATGGGGTGGAATTATCTTAGATTCGAATCATTTAAGAAATATTTTAAATAGTATTTTTTTTGACATATTTTACATAATTTTTATGTTTACATATTAACTTTTTAATAAAATTTAACTTTAAAAATATTTAAATAGGTAAATTCATAATCATTTTAATTTATAAATACGATATGATGAATCCCTGAGGATTACGATATATAGTGTTATCATGTTCTAACCCAAGTCAAAATATGACATCTCTATGGTTCTGTTTTGGTCGTTTTAGAATAGTTTAACCATATTTTCATAATTATATTTATATTAGGGTTTAATCATTGAGAGAATTCAAGAATCTCTAGCTAAAGAAGGGAAGCAGAAGAAGAAGATGATCTACCTGGGAGATGGAGCTGGTGATTACTGTCCGAGTTTGAAACTAAACGCTCAAGATTACTTGATGCCTCGAAAGAATTTTCCGGTTTGGGAGCTGATTAGTCAAAATCCGATGATGATTAAAGCAGCCATTAGAGAATGGACAGACGGTGAAAGCTTGGAGATGATATTAATGGGAATAATCGAGGAGATTAGGTCTGAGGAAGAGAAGGAGAATAATATTTTGATTAGTACAGAGAATAATTGCAAGATGCAGACAATATCTGTTGGGAACAATGTTCACCATGAACCAATATTGCCTTGTGCTCTTCGAGTTTCCCAATCTAGTTAAATGTCCTAAAATAGTGCAAGGAGAATGATATATACATCCTTGTGATTCTTCTTCATCTTCATCTGTTTTAACTTCTTAGTTCCAAAAGATTGGAATTTTACCTATACATGTGATGTGATGATGCTGAAATTGCAGTAAGATCATCATCATTTCTTTTTCTTATAACAAGAATTTCATTGTTTGATATTGCCTCATTGGTAACATAAAAATGATTTTTTGAATAATCTTTCCCTTTCACGAAAATGACTCAGTTCACATAGTTTTAAAATATGTACCAAAACTCATATTTATTATACAATCAATTAAATGTAAATAAATTAAATTACTATTATTAGAAACGTAAATCGACACTCGTTTTGAAACAAAAAACTTTAAAACGACACTCTTGCAATATAGAGAGTATTAGATATGTAGCTCTAGACCAAAAATAAATAAGAAGAATTAATAATATATTATACTAGTTGTAAACCATTTTTATGTTGTTTTAAGTTTAATTTAACATTAGGTGATCACCTAAGAAAAATATTACAAAACATGTTTAAACAACAATATAACAATATTTAAATAATTACAAATATTTATACCGTTAAAAAAGAAAATTTATAATGTTTGTTTAATAGTTTCTTTAGATAATACAAATTATTTCTATGAAGAACAAAAATTATTGGAATATAGTAAATATTAAGAAGGCCATTAGGAATGGTGAGGAGAAATGAAAATTGATGCTGTTATGAGAGGGATTAGAGGAAACGAGTTGTATTGGAGAGAAATTCATAAGTGTATTGAGAAAGAATACAGTTTATCTTTATATGACTTAGGTCCACTATATGTTTGTCCAAGTTTAGGCTTCACTTGACTAACTCAGTGCCTTAAAGAATTGTGTGGAGTTTTATACATAACTAAACCACATGAATATAAATTATATGAATATAAAATTTTTTACTTTAAAAAAAGATAAATTATATCCATCCTTTAAGAATATGGATTGGGCCAAATTGTATTCGACCTTTAAGAGTATGGATTGTACCAAATTCATAGATATTTTTATGATTGACATTCATAATAGAAGACATTGAAAATATAACGTTTCTGATAATTTTTAAGCTGAAGTCAAACTGTTTCAACATATGCATAAGAAAAGATAGTGATGCTTTTTGTTTCTTTTGCTGAAATCTTATTGGTTGGAAGGTTGGTGAAGGATAGTTGACATGTACATGTGAAATTATCAAACAGTTTAAAAACGACAAGTGAATGATAAAAAAAATGAAAAATGACACTAAACGATTGGTTCAACAATCCAAAAGTAGATCAAAAGTTAGTCACTTTTTCACATATTTAAATTTCTTATATGGCTTGTATAAAAGACATAATATCATAAAATTTTATGATTATAATGAACATATAGAAACTATTGGTGCAAAAAAGATAGTTTAGTTATTTAACAATATTGTTTAACGGTCATTTAGATGTTTATCGGCGGGAGACTACTTGATTGGATGTAGTTGCAAACGAAATCTCTAAACGGAGGAGGAAATATTTTTTTTTGGAGATCTTGTTAGGAAAACTGCATTTCTTGTTAGAGTTGTACTAATGATGCACAAAAAAGTCATGAAGAAAAATGAGCATTTCAAAAATTCCGAATAGGAGGTTTTCATAGATTCTTAGTATTTTAACACATTGTATGGAAACATCTTACAAATAATATTTAAACAATAGAAATTATTTTAACTATTATTAAACAATTTAAATATATTATTCTTATTGAAAATAAATTTAAAATGTTTGTTTCATATTATGCTTTTTTTTTCTTCTAAAATGTTAATATTGCATACAAATTGAAACGGAGTCTTAAAAAGAAGGAAATAGAAAACAGAACATATCAAAATAAAACAGAGACTCGAGCTTCCCAAACTCTTCCAAATCAGACAAAACCAATCACCTAACTTCACCAATACTTTCACACTTACCACATGGAGCCATAAATGCTCACAGATCATGCTTCAAAACGCAAGGCCTCATCTGCAGAACTTTGAAAAATCGAAGAGTAGTGACAAACAAGTACCTCTTCTCTCATTCTCAAACAGGTCAAATAACCAATTCGGTGCACCCCTTGCTATGTACGATTGGGTTCTACCATCACTCACCACACTTTTCGCAATCTTTATAGCACCAACATTACACGCTTGACTTTCATATAACATAAACCACCCGAGTTTATTTACCGTAAATTGCAGGAGTTCATGGCATATGCTTAACCACGCAGGCCACTCCATAGGCTTGCATAAGGCTTTTATGATATCATTAGTAGACGCAGCAAAAATCACCTTTTCAAACCGCAAAGTGCTCATACACTCTAAAGCCCACTCCCAACTTCTAACTTGTACTTCATTTTCAGAATTAACTTCAGCATAACTTCTTCGGATGTGCAGAACAACTTCACCATTATGATTCTGTAATGTCCAGGACACACCAGCAGAGAGAGAGAGAGCGTTTTTGATAAGCACAACCAATGTTACATTTGAGAAACCCGTCCCCCGGTTTTTCCCATACCATTGGTACCTTCGAATCACATCCTGATAGCTTTTCAAAAGAATTAAGTTTTTGAGCTTGCAACCACAGTTTCATGTCTTCCAAAGCCTTCTTAGAACTATCTTTCGCACTGAAAGTGATGTTGTCAAAAAGTTTCTTGTTTCTATTTTTCCAAATCCTCCACAAAATCCATGGACCAATATGTTGTTTCTCTTCATTCATAGCCTTATTTTTAGCCAGATCCAACACAAGAAACGCCAAACTAAATAAATGGACTTATTCATCTTTCAAATTAGCAAAAACCGATACTCCAAAATCATTTGATGGTAACGGAATACCCGCTAAACACCAAATTTGTCTTGCTAGAGGGCAGAGGAAGAGCATGTGGTTAATAGATTCCTCTGCAAAATCACAGAACAAACAACCATCTTGAAGCGATAAACCTCTCTTACGTAACTGAGCCGTAACAGGGAGGGCTCCTTTTAACACTCTCCACACAAATTGTTGAACCTTTGTTGGAGCAAGGATCTTCCAGCATTTTTCAAACAGAGCATTCAGAGACGGTTCTCTATTTATCTCCTCGAAAACCTCCGGATGTTTCATCTTCACAGCAAGATCATATCCTGTCTTCACCGAGTAAACACCTTGTTTTGTATGAGCCCAACAGAAAGAGTCTTGTCGGCCAAAAACTGGTTTCGATCTCATGATTATCTCCACGTCCCGTGGATCCAGGAGCTCATTTAGCCTAACAACATTCCAACTCCGATCAGCTGAGTCAATGAGAGCACTCACCGGAAGAGACAAGTTCAAAGGAAATTCTCTACTCAACGGTNCAATAAGCTTGTTCAAAGAAGAACAATGATTCACCTTTGAAACAAAAGGAAAAGAGAGAAACAAGAAAACTTTATTAGCTATGAAATTGTGGATGATTTACAAAGTCTGCAGAAAAAGCCTTTAAATAGGAAAAGAAAACCCTAAAATCTAATGAAAGTGGCGAA
>OVAN01008859.1:1124-17641 GCA_900406275.1 Anastatica hierochuntica | reverse complement strand
CAAACCTCTTTGATCCCTTGGATTCATTACCTCGCAAAGGAAAATAACAAAAACAAAAGCAAAGAGATTAATTTGATACTTAAAAATAAAAGCTTAGTCTCAAAAGAAATTGATATCTCAAAGGTAAACTAGAACTAGCTATATTGGCTCCCCGGCAACGGCGCCAAAAACTTGTTGCGCGGTTGTTTAAAGGAAACAAAAGGCAACGAAGCTTGTTGTAGGGAATAACATACAATTATCACATTCTATACCTCCCTTTTCTCCTTCTATAAACTAGAACCATCTTCATCAAGCTTTGTGTCTCGGTGAGGAAAGAACTTTAAATTAATTCCATCTATCATACTTGGATTGTTGGGATAGGTTGTCCCACATGGGCAATGAATCATCATGTCCTTCACATATAACTCTGATTAAGCTATTTTATCATAAATCTCCGTACATATTATTTTGTTGATGTCATCTTCATTAGGTAATTTACATTCTTGATGAATAGAAGAATGTGAGCATGCGGCATGCCATACTTCTTAAACTCTACAATGTGCATACCTCAAAAATTACCAACTACAAAACTTCTTAATAACGCTTTTTCTAGTAACAGAAAGAACAACATCAACTACATTTATAGTTGGCGCCCATGAGAAGAATTTTCCAAATAATTGCTTCTAATTGAGATCTTCAATTAGTGAATCTCACCCGTTGTTGAACATTCTGCACAATATGTCCAATTGATCTTCTGAATTCAAACCATGCTTCTTTGAATATCTAATGATTTCAAATCACTTTGGATTGTACGTGAAAGTGATGAATAAATCAAGAAACCAGAAATGCATAGATATAGTCATCGCATCTAAGTAGTTTTGCATCATGTATCTTTTGCCACCAATGAAAAAAACCGCTAGAAGTATTTTTTGCCCTTTCTTTGAAGCATCATTTGTAGTTTCTACATTCGCATCCTCAAGTTTCTTGTAGTTTTCCGATCGCAAGGTCTGTTGATTTTGTTTGAGATATTTTATTTTATTTCATTTAGCCATGGTGAAGGACTCAAACAAAAGCTGTTGAAATAACCTTTTGGAGTAAAGTAGAATAGGAGACTCTTTCTCCCTATCATGTATGTGATAACAAACCACCCCACATCGTTGATTTCTTCCTTTTCTTATCTATAATTCTGCATTTCTTGTTAGAATGTCTATTCTATAACCAACATTGCACATGAAAAATACAATGGATATAGTAGTGGTAGATAGGATGGGTGTATTTCACTCTTACTTTGAAGTTTGGTAGATATATCTTCAATAACAATATCTCGTTTGTTCGTATTCATATCTAAATTTCCAACAATTAGAGTAGCAATTTAAGAGTATGTGGGAGTGTTTTGCATTCTACCATATGTTCCATGTCAAGAGACTAGCAGGATATAAACTTTTTACTCTTTTCCCAACTACAACCTGTTTCCATCCTCCAAGCTTCGCAAAGTGGATTAATCTCGTCTAACAATTTCGTTAAAGCATTCATTAAATCTGGTCTCAACTTGCTATTACCTTTACCAATGCAGATTTTGTCGCTGAAATTTTTTAATATAAAGATTAACAAAACATTTAATATATAAGATCTCATAAAAAATTAAAGGTATGATTAAATAATCCTTTAAGCTGTAATCTCGTTCTGGGTATCATGAATATATAGATGACCAAAATTTGCTATCTTAGAAGGCTTTGGTTTCAAACTACCCATCGAATAGTAGTTTTCGCCATGCAGGTGAAAGATGCAAGGTCGATGACCTTTATTAATAGTATAATTAACCTTTTCTCCTACTGAAGTAAGTGATAATATATGTTCAATTATCTAATGTTATCACGGAAATGACGTGCTATCTCATCATCAGATGTTAATAGATATATCAGTAACTCTGGAGGAGCTTTTAAAATCGGCAAAATATCCTTCTTTTGCATACAACACACATAAATGAGTGGATTATTTCTATGTCGTTTCTTTCATATTATTTCCCCATTCCATAACCGAGCTCACCTATTTATGTATGTGTAAGTTGGATTCCCATCATGTAGGTAACTGATAATACCAATATTTTACCATTTTTTCCTATAGATTTTCGTATGTTTTCTTAGTATTTTTAAGAAAATTTATCCATGAAAGGGTATTGTTACTGTATTTGTAGTGTTTTGAGTGATTTCAGGTCAAACTATGCATTTTGGAGCATTATGGAGCTAATTGGATCAAAAGCTAGTTTCTGGACAGTTTCCGAGCATCAGAAAGACCATCCAAGTTGAAGTCTTGCCACCGTTTTATTTTGTTAAAATTTTGAAAGGAGATAGATAATTGAGTTAACTTTCATGTGGAAGTGGTTTGACATGATTCGGAGTTGAGGATCAAGAGTTATACAAAATATACTGAAGATTGGTCATGCTGGCTCGCGAATGAAGGAATGTGTAAGAATGATAGAACTAAAGGATCACAGCTTTGGTTTCAATCAAGACTTTAATACGACCAAATTAGATGTCATAAAAGCCTTTAAAAGCCTAGGAAGTCAAGTGAAAGCTCTTCTACAAAAAGCCCAAATTGAAAGGCCCTAAACGTTCGATTTTAACCTAATTGACCTAAGTTTGACAAGCACTATATATATTGGTTTTTTAGTCTTTGGATTTCATAGAGTTGCATAGTTTTAGGTTAAATTATAATCTCAAGGAGGTAGAGACGGGCCCTTTGGGGTCGTGCACTTGCCTTCTCAAAGACTTCAACTTCTTTCATTGTTTCAGCAATAAAACTTGGTTTCATCGTTCTTCTCTACCTCTAATTTATTTAATGCTTTCTATTCTTTTTTGATGCGTGTTTTATATGTTCAATCAAGAGTAGTTTGTTATTTAGACAGTAGGTAATCATGAAGTCGTGATCATGTTTGTTTGGGGATTCAAATCTATTAGGGCTTATCATTAACGGTATCACATTTGCTCGTATTCAATGCTATTCACTTGCTAGGTCAGTTTATGAGTGGATCTAAAGTATTTTGCATTCCTAAAGCTTGTATTACGGCTGAAAATATTTTTTGGTTAGTTCTATTTAGGCAATGAAATTGTATCGATATAGAATTCTGGATAATCAATCATACACACATAGTTAAGGCATACTTGTCTTCTTCATGGTCGTTCAAAAGACGTTGTCTCTTGGTTGTTCTTTAGTATAGAGTTCCGAACCTCTAAAGTGGAGAGGATTTATAATTGGATTATGTTCTATACCTAAGCTAAACAGTAGCAGAAAATAGATCCCTTGCATGCTAGCATTACAAAGACATTTTTAATCACAAAACACCCATACAACATGAAGAAATGCAACACATCCATCTAACCCTCTAAAACGCCCAACAACGAGTAAACAAACACTCAGGATAATGTCTAAACCATTTAACTTATTCAATCCTACCGATAGTTCAGGTTTTCACCCGAGATAACACTGCAAGCGCACAGAAGTACAATGTAGTGGCTCAGGATCGAATCCATAGAGACTAAAGGTAGCACATAGAATTTTAGATCAAATAGCGGCTAAAGCGAAAAAGATGTCTTGTAAGAGATGCAACAAATCGAAATTAAAAAAGCAAAGAAAGCAAGAAAGCAACAACAAGGTTGTAAATCAATTAAAGAAGAGCTGGGCATTGGGTATTATCAGGGAAACTTTTCATTGAGGACTTGAATTATTGACTAGGGAACATGTTTTAAACCGTCTTGAACTCAAATACTAATATAAAACCGATCTACTTCCATAGTAACAATTCTCTATGTATTAGAAACCTAGAGATTAACTTCCGTTGACTCTTGGATTCTAATCATGCATTCTAAACAAGTTTGATAGGTTCACAATTCACTTAAACATCAACTTCCATTGGCTTTAGATGAATTGCTAATTTAGGATTCTTTCAGGCATTTAAACAAACACTTTCCAGGAGTTAAACAACCTAAGATCAGAAACTAAGTGATCAATTTAATTTCATGCATTACGAACAATCATAGATGAAGATCCAATTGATAATATCCCTAATCATACAATTCTATGTCAACAATTCATGAATCCATATGCGAGAACCCTAAACCCAACAAGAAAACTACTCACTCATGATAATCAAACAAACACATATCATATCAGAGAGAGACATGATTGTATTGAACAGAAAATAAAGACTAAGGTTTATAATTCTTCTTGGATTCGACGTACGGAAGATGATTCTTCTCCTTAGGTTACAAATCTCTCTCTTACTCTCAAAAACACAGAAAATAGCATAATCATACAAGAAACACGAGTTTAGGTTTTAGTAACGAGATCCAATTCAAGATAAGTTCGGTTTGGTTCTTCGTAAAATCAGTCCGAGAAACGGGACAGGGATCGATCGATCTTGAGATAAGGATTGATCGATCCTTGTCCATCTATTTGGGTATTCCATCCTTTCAAGAAAACTTCCTTCGATGCTTGAAATCCATCCAAAATGCAATCTTTCCGCACATCAAAGCTCGATTCTTTTAAAAACACTTAAGAACACAAATCCTCACCAAAGAGATCCGAATACTTACTAAAAACCATAATTCTTGAGTAAAAATCGTAATAAAAACCACTAAAATACTAACACATCAAATCCCTCGGACTTGAATCTTTGCTTGTCCTCAAGTAAAGGAAACGAAGATTAAGCCTATGGAAAAAAAAGTTTGAAAACCAAATGGATCTTATGCGATCAGAAAACCTTACTCTGCACTACTTCCGCTACCATATAGACTTAGAACAGTTATAACATTCTCCCCAAGAATCACTGCATGACCTCCCAAGCCCATCCATACTCTAAAATCTGAACCTGCAAACTCAGCATTCATGTTAATAACTCTCTACATTCATTCAAGATAGACGTGAAACTTTTGCACCAAAGAACTCGTAATCAAGAAATCAAGCTAGGTATTCCAGGCTTTTAGTGGTGAGGCTTAGAGTGTTTTGGATATAAAAACTGCATCAGAATGCAAGACATTATGCAAAATCACATGAGAGAAAGAGTATATTGATATCCATGTCCTCTAACTACCCAAGTACAAACCACCAATCAAAAGTAAACCGAATACGTGTAAACTTGAGGGTGAATCCAACCAACAAAAATAATATGCAACTGCTAATTTCTAAACCAGATATGAAGAAAAGAAAGTAATTTTCATTTTTTTCAGAGAATGAAAATCTGGTAGAAACTAGCATATCAATGGCGTTCTTAAATTTTAAAACACCCATACATCATGAAGAAATGCAACATATCCATTTAAACCACCAAAACACCCAAAACCGAGAAATCAGACACTCAGGACCGTGTCTAAACCACCTAAGTTTTTCAATCCTACCTAAGCAATTAGAAGGATCATGTCTACCCTATTCTCCCCATTGTTTTTACACATGTGTGCATATAAGATCAAAAAGAAATGCATGGAGATTCAACGAGATAAGGTAAGGGTGTGGTGCTAGATTAAAGATGAGTCTGGTCACTCAGGATTACCGAAAAGAATGGTAGAAAAATAGGGAAGTAATCAGATATGATGGGTTTGATTCCTGATTTAAAGTTCCTGGATCAAAGCAATTAGGTTCATTAGTAGGCCAAATAAAATAGAGTTAATAACACTTCAGACAAAAAGCTGAGTTCCAGAGATTTCTGGCGGGGAGTTTGGTCATGAGTTATTCTGGTTTGCTTGCGCTAAAAGTCCAAATGAAATGGTCAATGAGAATATAAATAAGTGCAATGCACAGAGATAAAGTCTGAAATCATCATGAAGCATAAAAAATTCATAAACTGACTCAATAAAAACATCGAAACGACTCAAACATCACACAAAAAGAAAAGCATANCCCCCCCCCCCCAGAATTATCTCACACCGTCTCGGTGTCAAACAAATCCAAAGAAAGGGTAAGTAGCAAATAGCAAGGAAAAATAAAATCAAGATGAAAAAAAAGGGAAAGAGCAAACTTACCTGAAAGCGTGTGACATAGCCGAGTAATTGAGACATTAATCGATCGATCCATGGAAAGGGATCTATCGATCCCTGTCCTTCTGTCCGATGACCTGTTTCCTGCAATGCTATAGCTAAAAACACTAAAAACACTACAAAACTAACTAAATTGAAAAAGAAAATCACCTAGTGGGTTCCCTCCCATTTAACGCTTGTTTAAATTTACGAGCCTGACTGTAGTGGCGATGAATCAGTCTGGAAGGGTCCTCGAACTTTTTCCGAAGCAAGGTCCACCAGTGAAAATCTTAAGCTCAAGGATGTTGCTCATCGCTTTCTTCACAGCAGTTGTTCCCTTCTCTTTAAACTCTGGTGTAAGGATGACCCTGACCTTGGAGAAAGGTTTGAATTTACGTTTACGCTTCACTTTGTACTCAATCACACTTCCATTGCATCCTAGAGGGATTAAGGTCAACTCAGAACTCTCCTCAGTATTGTGCTCTTTCTGCTTCACTTTTTTTTGGTCTTGCGTTTTCTCACTGTAGAATGAACGTCTCCATCCAGGATTTCTTTGGTGTCATTCTTTTCAGCAATCTCCAACGTGTCTCCACTCAATAAACCATGCTCTTTGTCAACTCGTGATAAGGAAATATGAAAAGAATCCTCGGTGTAAGGTTCCTCCACAGCCTCCTCAATGACATCAGTTAATGTGTCCACCCAAAATGTATGTCCATCAATGGTAGGCTTCTTTGTTGACTTCTCGAGGTTGAAACGTACATCTAGTTTACCCAACTANAGGAAATATGAAAAGAATCCTCGGTGTAAGGTTCCTCCACAGCCTCCTCAATGACATCAGTTAATGTGTCCACCCAAAATGTATGTCCATCAATGGTAGGCTTCTTTGTTGACTTCTCGAGGTTGAAACGTACATCTAGTTTACCCAACTACAGATCAATCTGACCATTCTAAACATCAATCATCGCTCTAGCAGTAGATAAGAATGGCCTCCCCAAGATGATAGCATCCTTGGTTTCTTCATCAAGCTCAAAGACTACGAAATCAGTGTATACATAGCCTTTCCCAACACCAACAGGAATGTTATCGAGAATACTTATTAGCTTCCGAATTGATCTATCAGCAAGTATCAAGGACATCTTCGTTAGCTTATAGTTCACCATATTCAGCCTCTGCAAGATAGACAACGACATCAAACTAACTCCAGAGCCCAAGTCACACAGACATCTTTCGAAGGTAAGAGATCCAATCTTGGAAGGAAAAACAAAAGGACCTAGATCTTCGCGTTTCTCCGCTGCGATATTCTGAAGAACTGTGCTACACTCTGCAGTAAGAACCAATACACCTTTTTCTACGGTCACACGGTCTGAAAGAATCTCCTTCATGTACCTCTTAAGAGAAGATACCATCTTGACTGCTTCTACGAAAGGCAATCACACATGTAATTCACCGACTAGATTCTTCAACTTCTCATACTCGTGTTCTTTGATCTTTTGACAGGGTCTAGAAGGATACAGAGGCTTGGGAATGTAAGGCGGGGGTGGTACATACTGGTCCTCAACCTCCTGTGCCTTCGATTCATCGCGAAAATCCGACGAACCCACGTCAGGACAGGGATCGATCGATCCAGGGATAGGGATCGATCGATCTCTGTTCGTCTGTCCAGAATTTTTCGAAGTGGAATTAGACAAGGATCGATCAATCCTAGGGCAGGGATCGATCGATCCCTGCCCTTCTGTCTCGGACGAAACTTTTTCCTCTTTTCCACTTCGCACCGTAATAGCATTGCAATATTCCTTCAGATTCTTCTCCGGTTTG
The DNA here is from genome assembly GCA_900406275.1 of Anastatica hierochuntica. Taxonomy (NCBI): domain Eukaryota; kingdom Viridiplantae; phylum Streptophyta; class Magnoliopsida; order Brassicales; family Brassicaceae; genus Anastatica; species Anastatica hierochuntica. Next base: position 9,839 of record OVAN01008859.1, on the reverse strand, counting down.
GCTGGAATGACACCTGGTGGAGGTCTGTTTCTCGCCAAAGTTTGAGAAACATGTGTTTCCAGTATGTTCATTCGAACACTCATAGCCACAAACTTCCCATTGAGGTTACTGTACATGTTATCGACTTTCTGATTGATGTTCGCAGCAGACTTAGTCTGATTTTTCAGCACTTGGTGTAACATTTTTTTTTAGATCACTATCTTCAGAAGATGTAGAAGATTGTCCCTGGTTTTGATTCTGATGCCCCGACTTATAGTTATTCTTGAATCCTCCTGAACCAAACTGCTTATGTTGATAGCCACCGTTTCTAAAACCACTGCTTTGATTCTTATTCTGAAACCCAGAGTTGAAGACACACAGATTCTATTGGAATGGCTTGTTTTGGAATTTTTTCTGTTGGTTGAAACTTCTGTTACCAAAATTCCCTTGACCTCCAATGTAATTCACATCTGCTTGTCAACCATTCAGCTCCTCAGTCATGAACTCATAATACAATTGTCCCATTTTCTTCTCTTGAAGCATAGGTGCATCATTCTGCTCCCCAACAAAGTTCACTCCTTGTTGATATCTCATCATTAGCTCATCGAGCTTTGACTACAGATCATCGATTCTCTTCGCACCTGATGATACAACTCCTCTACCACGGTCAATATCTGATCTTCACTTGGCCTGACTATTCACCATGTTATTTACCAGCATATAAGCTTCCTCCACAGTCTTGGTCATGAAATCACCATTGCTCGCGGTGTCCATAGCATTATGATATTTCTCCTTAACCCCATTGTAGAAAATGTTGAGGAGATTCCAATCTGAGAACCCATGATTAGGACAATCATTGAGGTACTCATTGAATCTCTTCCCAGCTGCATGAAAATTCTCAGTTGTCAATTGGTGAAATCCAACAATCTTGTTTCGGAGAGACATAGATCTTCACTTCGTGAAGAAATGCCCAAGGAAAGCAGCCTTGATCTCATCCCATGTCGTCAGAGAATCAGGCTCTAGATTGTTATACCATCTCGTAGCTTTGTCATTCAAAGAGAAACTGAACAACCTGCATTTTAGAGCTTCAGAAGGTACTTTGCTTAGCTGGATAGTATTGCAGATGACTTCAAATTTATCCATGTGGTGCATTGGGTTTTGTGATGGCAACCCATGAAACTGATTTTGATGTACCAAGTTAATGAGACCGGTCTTGATCTCAAATCCTCTTGTCTCTATGGAGGCGGACGAATCTCAACTCGATTCGCATAGAAAGCCTCCAGATTGTCATATTGCGCCAGATTCATCCTCCATTGAGGTTGATTTGCGCGTTGTTGCCCCTCAGTTGCAACATTTTGCTGGCCAATTTGCTGAGCACCAGCATTAGCACCACCACCAGCAGGTGGATCACCTCCTTGAAGAACTCGAGAAAAGAGAGGATTTTGATGAACTTGAATGACTTCTCCCATTTTATCACCCATGATTTCAGCAAACTCAAATTCCTCAATAACCTCAGCAGCTTCTCCTTCTTCTTCTGTCTCTCTAGATGCGCAAGTTCCAACTCAAAATCGAGAAGATTCACGATCCCTTGGCTTCTAGTATGAGGCCTGTTCATGCACCTGAAAGCACGAAAACGGAGAAGAAAAAGAAGAGATCAAACAAAATAAAGAAAAATGCCTTAGGCACACAATGATCCAAAGTTCTAAGACGACCTATTGGTCCCCGAAAACGGCGCAAGAAAACTTGATGGCTCAGGTTTTCACCTGAGATAACACTGCAAGCACACAGAAGTACGATGTAGTGGTTCGAGATCGAATCCATAGAGACCAAATGTAGCACGTAGAATTTCATATCAAATAGCGGGCTAAAGCGAAAAAGATGTCTTGTAAGAGATGCAATAAATCGAAATTAAGAAAGCAAAGAAAGCAAGCAAGCAACAGCGAGGTTGTAAATCAATCAAAGAAGAGTTGGCCATTGGGTATTCTAAGGGAAATATTTCATTGAGGACTCAAATTATTGACTAGGAAACATGTTTTAAAGCATCTTGAACTTAAACACTAATATAGAACTGATCTACTTTCGTAGTATCAATTTCCTATATACGTAGTATCAATCCCCTATATATTAGAAACCTCGAGACTAACTTCCGTTGACTCTCGGATTCTAATCATGTATTCTAAACAGGTTTGATAGGTTCACAATTCACTTAAGCATTAACTTCCTGACGTGGGCCAATTTTAATATTTATAAACCTAAACACTACTTTCAATCCCGCAAGAGAACGAGGGTCAATTGTAGTATTTTAGGGTCGTCAAAGGATTTAGAGGCTAGACTAGTAGAATCTAAACAAATAGAATGCACTAAGAGTCCTAGTCTAGGTGGCGATTTAGTTTGGGACTATCACGGGTCTCCAATATATTTAATGTTAATCAACGCCAAACATAGTGACGGTGCATAAAAGAAAGCAATAAATAAACTAGCAAGAAAGTAAAGCAAGAAAGGAGTGAACTTGGATCTAATTAATAAAAAGATAGGATTTTGAGACAATGGTTATGGGTTCGGGTTCAATCTAGAGATGTGATGGACTTTGGTAATGCTTTATTAGAGGAATGAAGCTATTTCTAGGCCAAGGATCCCTCTATTATCGATCAACTCACTCTCGTGGCGAAGATCTATTGACCTATACACGTTACAAGGCTCAACTCTCGTTTGTTGTCTATCTAAACATGTATGTGATAGTATACCTCAAGCCCTTCTAGCCATTTAACACCTTTATGTCCCAGTGAGCAAACTACTCTCATAGCTCAAGGTGAAAAACATAGATCTAGTTCTCTCAAGCATTTCATCGAACACTTTATGGGCGTTAATGAGCAAGCAATTGGTTTTAAAGAACTAAACTAGATCTAGTAGGAATTTATGCCAAAATCTAGCCTAATCATCCATCACAACCCTAGATCTATATCTAGCCTACCATATCTCAAGATCCAAGAAGGATCTACTCACTAAGAGTCATGGAAATCTAAAGACAAGAGTTGGGTCTTTGAGCTCCCATGGCCTTAGATAAATAGATCTAGAGAAAGAGATGAAAAAGAAAATATCCAAATCAATCAAAAATATTAAAGAGTTATTACAAAGTTTTAGATCTCAAAATGAAAGAAAAGATAAGCAAAGTTCAACAAAGATAAGCATAGATAAGCCTTCATTTGTTCTTGGTTCATAAGGAGGCTATATATATTAAAGGAAGGAGTGCGGGAGCCCTAAAAAAGAGTTTCTTCTCGTCAACGTTGCCTGCTGTCGACCCAAGGGAGGCTACCATTGATCCCTGGGTCGAAAGTGGTTCAACTTGGGCAGCAACGCTGCCAAGGGAGGCTACTGTCGACTCAAGGTTGTCCACCGTCGACCTCTGGGTCGATGGCAGGGCTCCTTGGCAGCTTCTTGTGTCTTTTTTCTCCTCTTGGATGCCCTATTTGATCCCAATTTCTTCCGTAGTGTTTAGCTCCTTTTTTTTTATTGGTTTTGAGCTCCAATTCCACCTTATATTCACATCTATAGCCTCCATGAATCTATCTCGAAGTTGCACCTACAAATACAAAGAAAATGGTATGCAAATGCAATATGCTCCTAAACTAGACTCTAGACTTAAACTTATGCATTCTAAGATTTATATGCAATCTTTACAATATAAATGTGGATGAAACTAAGCTAAAGTGCATCAAAATACGCATGAAAATATGTACACATCAACGCCCCCGGACTTGCCCTTTGCTTTTCCTCAAGAAAACAACAAAGACTAAACCCGAAAATGAGGTTTGCAAGTGGGAACTCAAAACCAAGATAAGAAAAGTAATGCCTTATGCCCAATGTCCTAAAACAAGTAAAATGGTGCAAAGATCATCTAAGAGCCTAAGTACTTCTCCATGATCATCACAAAATCAACTCTTAGAATCTAAGCTAAGCATCCATAAATTATCCCATCGCCAATTCCTTAGACGTGAGTTCTTTACCTATGGGCAATGCATCTTATCCATTTGGTTTGGAGTTCAAAGAAGGGGTTTAATGTAAAGAAGTGTGAAAAGAAGAGGGTTCTCTTGATTTAAAGTGGTTTCTCTCAAACAAAGTAGTGTAAGACAATAGGCAAAAGCAAGGTGGTAGCCGAACAATTTACGCATACAAAGCATTTACTTCCTCTGATATTTCTCACCCCATTGCTTCCTAAGGATCTAGACACTTACTTGATATACTACCCATCCTAAATCTAGAAACCATGAAATTTTATTAAACCAAACTCACTCATTCTTTTTTCTTTTTGTAGACAATAAGAGATCTTTAAACTTTTAAACTTCTAACTTCTAAGACACTAATCGTCTTTTAATTTTAAGAGCCACTATCTAATCTCTAGGATTCTTTCTTCCTTTTTTCTTTTAAGGGTGGACTTTCTAAGCTTTTAGTTTCTAAGGTTAGAGCTTAAAACTTAGTACTAATCTCTAGTGCCTTTTTCTTTCACTTCTTTTTCTTATCGTTTTCGATTTTTTCCTTCTTTCTTTTTCTTTTTGAAATAACATAGGATCATATAAGCACTAAGGAACATATACTTGACTCAATACTCACTAACCATTCCCAAGACTTAGAAAAACCCAAAACCAAAAATATTTTCCCCTCCTATAACTCTAGTTAGCCTTAAAGTGATGTTAACTCTAAGGAAGCATCCTCTTTGTCGTTCAAGTTCAATTCACTCGGGATTTTGCCCGTGAGTGCACTTTCCTAAAGAGGCCTCACCTATCGAAATAATAAGTGGTTTTGGAGGAAAGGTTTAAGGGTTTACAAGGGTAGGTTACTACTCTAAAGATGAGAGTAGCAATTTGAGCTAAGAAAGAGTGGTAAAAGATGGTTAAAACATAGCTCAAATATAGTGATTCCCCATGGTCAAGTATGACAAAAGCAAGATGCTAAAATTCATTAAAAACCATCTTAGATAGGAATTGACTCAAAAGATAGCTTACTTCCACATTCACAAAGACCTTTAAGTGTTCAATTCCAATCACAAATTTTCCTAAGACAACAAGTGGTCTACGCAATATCTTACTTCTAGTTAGGGTATTATTCATTAAACAAATGTATGCAATCCTATATGCTCCTAGAAACTAAGTATTTACAAATGTATGCAATCTATATGCAAAGCTTTGAAAATCGTTTTGGATTTTTTTTTGAAAATTTTCGCTTTTTTCTGTTTTTTATAAGTCATAACTATCTACAATGCAAGACTCAATATGAAAAGAAAAGAAATCAACAAAACTCAAAATAACATTAGTACTAAGCCCCTCCCCCAGACTTAAACTTCACCGTCTCGGTGAATTTTGAACCGTGAGAGTGACTAATAAAAACACATATGAAAAACGAAAATATGAAATGGTATATATAAAGGATAGTAGGTGTACACTTAGACAACTCATTGTTGTTGCGTTTTGATCTCCGTGGCCGAGATGAAGAAGGGCCGACGGGGTCTTTCCCATGTTTCCTCCGGGATGGCTCTTCAAACGAAGTCCTTGGTGGGTGCGTTTCATGCTCTTGTGGTTTTCGGATCACCAATGGCGGAAAAGCTACTGACATTCTTGGTTTTGTAAAATCACGCTTCGGGCATTCTCGAATATCTTCATCACTCTCGCTTGAGGTTGCATATTTGTTATACCTTGCACTTCTTTTGAAGCGCCTCATTAGTCGCGAGAGCATATTTCCTTGTTTTCATATGACCTTGGGATGCCTTTTCAGTTCCATTTCTAAGCATTTCTCATATGGTGTCCTTAGATGTGGCTATGTACGAAATTGGCCGAGGTGTGAATGCCCAAATACATCTTGGCGTCTCTCTCGTTGGGGTTGGTTTTGTTCAAATAGCCTATGAATTATTGGTTCTCCTTGTAGTGTGCTTCACTTGTAGTGAAAATGGCTTGGTAGGTGAAAGTTAATGTCTTTGTTCATTGTTGCCAATGTATGCTCCGCATCCGGCATATGAAGGTTATAAGCCCTCCATTTTCTTTGCTCATCCATGAACAAGTAGATCACTAAATCTCTAGGGTCATAGCCAAAGGTGAATTGTCGTTCCACTAAGTAAAACATGTCCATCGTGGCTCCCTCTTAGCAATTGTCAGTCCTTTGTTATTCCTCAACATCTCCACCATACCATTCATCAAGTTCAATTCCAAGGTAGTAAAACAATGGGGTGAGCATGCCTCCAATCCTTGTGACGGGATGATTTGTTCTTCTCATATCCTTTGCATGAATAAGTAGAATACTTACGAACATACGACCAAGGTTGATTTTGTCGCCTAAGTAATCCACCCATCTCTCTCCATTTTGGTCTTTTAAGTACCTATTCAATCCTTCGAAAAGCAACTCCATAACAAGCTCATTCATAATTTTGGGGTTTCCCATTGCAAGGTAAGTGTTGGCCACAAACTCCATCGCGTATCGGATTGTCGGGTTACGGATCTTTGTTATTGTAGCCGAGCCCTCCATGTATTCCCCGAAGAAAATTTTGTTCCAAAGCTTGCTCAAATCTAAACCATCCTCAAAACTGGCTCCACTCCTTGATGGGTCAAAACCATTGACCTCACAAACTTCTCGTGTTGAGATTTTGTATTCATCATCCCTTATCCTAAAGTCAAAGTACCCAAAACCGTGCCCTAAGTCTCAATCTCCTTGTTGAAAGTGTAGCGTAGATAGGAATTGAAGTGTGTGTTGCGTGTAAGATGGATGGTGCATTCCGAACAAACTCTAAAGACCCATCGTCTTTAGCAATGCGCGCACGTGGTCATGAATGACTATGTCTCTCAAAAACCTATCATCAACTCATGGTGTTGCTTCCACCTTCGAATGCTTTTGGAGATTTAAGTAGATTTTTCGTTCCTCGATTGACCATGATTGGTAAACAATTCGCATAGCGGGTTGTGGTTGTGTCATTCTTGTTTGGTGCATACACTTAAAAAGTATAGGTAAAGTGAGTTCAAAGGTTAAAGAACAAATAAAGATGCTAAGGAATTTAGCTTTGAAGCGCTACATAAATGATTAAAATATGAAGCAAAATATCCCAGTTCTTAGCAATTTCCCTAGGCTAATTCATCATTCTAAATGCAATATACTCATGAGGAACCGAAATGCAAACATTCAAAGTGATGTAAATTTCGGCCAATATAAATTTCCAAACAAGATATGCATTTGACTTTCACACTTTCCAAACTTAGAATCATGTGGATGCTTACTTAACTACCAAGTTCAAAATCGATCTAATATTAATTTAAGAACATTTCTAAAATTAGGCATGATGTGCACTTAATATAATATGCATAAATTCATAATTATGGACCAAATTTCAAAGTAGTAAATTCTAATCATGCAGAAGCAAACCAAGCATCCAACAATCCACACCTTTCACTTAATAGAATTCAAAACTCAACTTTCTCAAAGAAACCCCCACATTATCGACAATTTTAAGACAAAGAACACACTTAAGAATTTCTCACATATAGAAAGTGACTTATGAAAGAATGCTCAATCAACACCAATCATACACATCAATAAAAAAATTCAAGTTTTCCCAAAATTTAATTTCAAAAAACTATTCCCTCCACTATTCATTTCAAGAACAAGAATTTGATTCATGCATTTTTAGTTGTTTCTTGTTGGGGTTAAAAACTGTCCCGACGAAATCGATGCCTGAAAAAGACTACGAGGACAACGTTTTCTCCTTCGGATACAGGAATCGTAAGAATATCTGAAAACTCTGAGATTCTCATCGTTCAGGCCGTCTCTTCCCGACCTGGCTTCAAAGCTTCGAAGATAATCGATCATGATCAATCTCTGAAAAAAGTCTGTCCGTCCGCAAGCAACTAGAGCATCCAAGTGCTAAGGTTAGCATCGATGGTTCTCAGATAACTCTCAAGAGGCCACACGATACGTCCTTCGGAGTGGTACGAAACCACCAAAGGCATTGAAGAACCGCGTCGCTTCGAAGAAATGTCTAAACGCCGATTGACGCCAAACCTGCGAACGAGTCTTGGAACCGATTGACGACTGAACTAGAGGCCGATCTAGACGTCGATTGGAACCAAGACCGGAGGTCCGTATTGGCGCCAATTAGCGCCAAGACCAGAGCATGGTCTTGGTGCCAATTGGCGCCAAGACAAAGTGTCCGTTTGGCGCCAATTGGCGCCAAGACAGAGTGTCCGTCTTGGCGCCAATTGGCGCCAAGACCAAGGCATGGCCTTGGCGCCAAGGCGAAGTGTCCTTTGCGTCGGTTGGCGTTGAGATGCGGATAACGTTCAGTCGTAGTCTGTTGACTGAACTACGTCCTTTCTGATCGTCATTTCCTTCGAATCATCACTTGATCGTCTCTCGTTTCGTCTCGATTGGAGTTTCCGTCAAACCGTCATGACAATAGTCGCAAGGATTCGTGCTTTCTGTGGACTTCGTATCACTCGTATAAAACGGNATTTCGTATCAATCGTATAAAACGACGACGTTTAACTTAAGAACCGGAAGAGTCTAAACTATACGATTGGCCTTATCGGTCCACGAAGCTATTGCCGCTTATTCCTACGAGAAACGGTTTTACACGATAAATCGTAAAAATCACGTAGCCGTGAAATGGCCCAAAAAGGCCCAAACCGCGATAACGGTCCACTTACAATTTTCGGGCGAGAACTGGCCCACTTACGATGACGGTTCACCAGGGTTTCGCGAAAA
>OVAN01008858.1:0-17642 GCA_900406275.1 Anastatica hierochuntica | reverse complement strand
CATGTGCGATTGCCTTTCGTTGAGGCACTCAAGATGGTACCATCTCTTAAGTGGTGCATGAAAGAGACTGGAGGCTGCTGGTCATAACAGACCGGAGGCTGACCCGAACGAAGCCTCTTTTGATCACCCATCCTTCTTGATATATAAGTGACTCTATTTTATCTTTTCCAGGCCCACTAAGGCCCTTGATGGCTTATGGCGGGATCTGGTACCAACACTCCATTAACATCATTTGAACTTCAAAACCCAATAAAATGCAAAAAACTTGTTTTCAAATGCATGGATCCTAAGTATAAATCCAAACTTCTAAAACTAAGGAAAATGCATACTAAATGCAATATTTACAAGATAAACACAAGGAAAACACATACTAAAACTTAAAATAAATGCAGAAAAATATGAACACATCAATTCAAGCAAACGAACAAAACATAAACCCGAAAGAAAAGTTTAAAGATGAGAACTTATTGTCAAAATAGGAATGAAAAACCTCAAGCTCAAGGTTTTGAAGAGAAGTACAATAGTGCAAAGATCATCCTAAAACTCTATGTACTTCGCCATATTCATCGCAAAAACGACTTTCGGAACCTGAACCAACCATTCACATATCATTTCATCCGGTAATCTCGTTTACAATCATTAAGCTTTCAAATGTGTTATTTCTTCATGGGCAATACATCTTATTCATTTGGCTTGGTATAAGACAAGTTTAAATTGTAAATAAGTGATTAAAGAGAAGGTTTCACTCACTTTTAGGATGGTTTCTATCAAAAAGTAGTGCAAGATATTTGGCAAAAATCGAGGTGGAGTCAAAAAATTTATGCATACAAGTATTACTTCCTCTTATGTCCCATCCGAATTACCTAGCATCTAAACTTTGCTCTTTGTGTTTCCATTAAATATCTAGAAACCATAATTTTTTTTTTTATCATTTGCATCTCATTTTCTATTTTCTTTTGTGACAACTACAGATTCATATACACTTTTTTCTAAGCTTTTAACCTTCTTTTCAATTTTTAGAACCAATTTACTAATCACATTTTTTAATCATTCGTTTTCTTTAAGTTTTGCGTGGACTCTCGAATATTTTCTTTTATGTACTAAGGTTAGATTTAGGTTTTCTAATCTCTAGTACCTTTTCTTCTTCTTTTCTTTTTTTTCTTTTTTGTTTCTTTCTTTTGATTTACATGGTTGAAACACCAACACAATCCCAAGAAATCCCAAAAACTCATATGAACTTTTAAAAGAACCCTCCTTAAGTTACCTAATTAGCCTTAAAGTGAGGTTAATTCTAAGGAAGCACTCCCTTATCATTCAACTTCTTTGCACACATGTTTTTGTCTATGTGTGTACTTTCGGAACAGACCTCACAATAGAATTATTAGGGGGTTTCAAAGGAAGGTTTAAGGGTAATAAAGGGTGTAGTAACTACTTTAAAAACGAGAGTGACCACTTAAGCTAAGAAGAGTGTTAAAAAGATAAGAACATAACTTATAAGTTTCAAGTTTTTATGACAATTAAGAATCGTAAAGCCCATAAGCAAGAGTTTTTTTACATCATTTAAGTTCCACTTAGTTAAAATTGATTTTAAAAGATGACAATTGACAAGCTTCAACTTTCACTTTGGACATCAAGAGGTTAATTCCAAAGATGGATTTTCCAATGAGTTTTAAGTGTTCTAAGCATCATTATACTTCTAGCTAGGATGTTGATTATCAAGCAAATACAAGGTAATCCTATCATCTTTCCTATCATATACATACGAAATCCTATATGAATCTAACCACCTATTTTTTCACACATGGATGCAATCTATATGCAAGCTTACATACACCAACAATTTTGAAACATTTATGCAAATTTTTATATAATACAACACTGTAGGTATGAAAAAGAAAACAAAACAAAGAAGATATGAATTAGCAACTAGTTTGATATAGCCCACGCTATGATATCGCAATGATCCTTTGTATTCTATGAATTCCTAGGATAATCGCCTTTTATTTTTTCGTTGAAAGATAAATCTTTAGCCGAAACACTACGGAATTAGAGTTTAAAAGCTCTGTTTGATTAATCAAAATAAGGTGTCTTGCAGTGCTTTTAAGCTAGCTATTATTCAAACTAGGATAACTAAAACCTTAAACTAGTCAACTTATGAATTGTTATCTAAAAAATAAAAGGGAAACTAAACGAAACTATCTATTAATGTCGTTAGGGGCCGTAACCGCCAAGTCATCGTTAAGTGTCTCCTCTTGCATCATGTCCCTTGGGGTGAAAAAAGATTCGGCCTCGAGTCTTCTATTTCGTCTTCACCTACGGATGGAGTAATGTGTTTGACATTAAAGAAATCTAAAGTAAGCACTCTTGTACGAAGTTTCAGCCTATATGCATTGGCATATATGTCCAAATTTTCTCCAAAGGTCTAAAGTGATGTTTTCCACTATCTCCAAAGGTCCAAATTTTTGCTTCTTTAGTTTATTTTACTCATGAGGTGGAAAAAGATACTTGGTTAAAACGTCTCAAACCAAATCTCATGATGCAAAGTAGACGTAGCGACAATGTCTATAGGTACCTTCCTTGTATTTTACCCATGATATGTATTGAGATAACAGAGAAACAGAGAGAAACAGAGGAAGTTTGTAAAAGATGATTTATTCCGATAAAACAATTAATGATGTACAAGTGTCTCTTATATACACACACTCTTCACACTTTAGCTTAACTAACAACTAATTTGTTATTTACACTCTAATACACCCCCGCAAGCCTTTTGATCCAAACTATCATGAGGAAGAAAAAGGCTTGAAACCGACATTCTCTTGAGTAAAGAATGAAACACACCAGGCGACAAAGCCTTAGTCAGAATGTTAGCGAGGTTATTAGCTGAAGAAACATGTATTGTATTCAGAAAACCAGCCTTCATCTGATCCCGAGTTGTATGACAATCAATCTCAACATGTTTTGTCCGCTCGTGGAAAACCAGATTGGTAGCAAGATATAAGGCTGATTTACTGTCACAATACAACTTAGCAGGAAGCTTAACCTGGATCTTCAAATCACTGAGTAACTGTCTGATCCAAATCAAGTCACAAGTCGCATTAGCTAAGCTTCGATATTCTGCTTCACAACTGCTCCTGCTCATAACCTGTTGTTTCTTGGACTTCCATGAGATCAAAGATTGACCAAGAAACACACAAAAACCAGAAATACATCTTCTAGAGTCGGGACAGGCATCCCAATCTGCATCAGCAAAGGCACTAAGACTCAAATCTAAAGTAGAAGAGAGCAAAATACCTTGGCCTGGATCACGTTTGATATAACGTAAGACCTTGAGTGCTGCTTGCATATGAAGATCTGTGGGTTGAGATAAGTATTGACTTAGCTTGTTCACAGCATAAGTAATATATGGCCGTGTGATGGTAAGATAGAGCTGTCTACCAATGAGCTCCCTGTATGGTGTTGAGCTTGGGAGTGGTTCTCCATCAGTGAGACTGAGCTGAACAGTGTGATCCATAGGAACAGGACTTGGCTTGCAGCCTAATAACCCTGCATCTTCAAGCAAAGAAAGTGCATACTTCCTTTGACACAATGAGATTCCTTTAGCAGAGCGAGCTACTTCCAAGCCAAGAAAGAATCTGAGTGGTCCAAGATCTTTGATATTAAAGGCATCATGAAGAATAGACTTCAGAGCAGTGACAACATCATCATTGTTGCTGGTGATTAAAATGTCATCAACATACACCAACACTGCAATGAAGACTGAGTCTTGGACTTTAACAAAGAGGGTGTTATCTGCATAAGACTGATCAAAACCATCATCTAACAAAACTTTGGAAAAAATTTGATACCATTGCCGACTTGCTTGCTTCAATCCATAGATGGATTTAATCAGTTTGCAGACAGGATTTGGAGGCAAAACAACACCAGGAGGAGGAGTATAACCCAGAGGCAGAGACATATATATTTCTTCATCTAATGTCCCATGTAAAAAAGCATTAGTAACGTCCATTTGAGTTAAACTCCACCCATGGATGGCAGCCAAACCCAACAACAACTTCACAGTCACTAGCTTAGCAACAGGAGAAAAGGTCTCAATATAATCAATGCCAGGTTGTTGAGTATATCCTTTTGCTACAAGCCGTGCCTTGTATCTTTCTATTGTACCATCAACATTGTACTTGATCTTATACACCCATTTATTCCCAATTGCAACTTTTCCCTCAGGTAGAGTAACTATATCCCAAGTATGAGTATCCTCAAAAGCAACCAGCTCAACATTCATAGCCTTATTCCACTTATCAGATTTCATAGCTTCAAGAAAAGATGTAGGTTCTGTTTCTGATGTGAAGGTAAGGATAATGGCTTTATAATGAGGTGCTAAAGATTCATAATCAAGAACTGTGGAAAGAGGGTAAGGAGTAGTATGAAGGGGATTAGAAAAGTCAGGAGTTTGAGTAAGATAACAATGGTACTCAGTCAGATAGGATGGCTTCTTAGCTTGTCTTTTTGGTCTAGAATCAGTCATAGGTACTGCACTAGTAGCTCTAACAGTCTCTGGTAAAATAGGTGTGGTGCTAGGTATATTATTGTTTGAGACTACTATATTATCATCAGACTGATCTAGAGAAGTGTCATGAATGAGAGAGGATGCAGGTAAAGATGAAGATGCAGGATTTTGTGAATTATGTTCTTCTAGATGCATGTCATGTTCTGTACTAATGATGGGTACAAAATGTGAGTGTGATGATGAAAAAGAAGGCATGGCAGATGATGCAGGAGATGGTAAAATAGATGAATGAAAGAAACTAGAATCATTGAGAACAGAACTATTATGAAAAGGAAAAACTTTCTCATGAAAAACAACATCTCGTGATATAGAAACTATATTTGTTTCTAAATCTAACACTTTATATCCTTTATAGCCCATAGGATAGCCAAGGAAGACAGAGGCTCTAGCTCTAGGAGTAAATTTGGTTCTATATTTAGGATATGTAGAAACAAAACAAAGACAACCAAACACTCTAAGAAATTGATAATCAGGTTTCTTATTAGTCAGAACTTCATATGGAGACTTGTTCTGTAAAACATGTGTTGGAATTCTGTTAATCAAGAAAGCAGCATTAATGACAAAATCGGACCAATAGATCAAAGGAACATTTGATTGAAACAAGAGACTCCTAGCAACATTTAAAAGATGTTGGTGTTTTCTTTCAACAACAGAGTTTTGTTGAGGTCTATCTACACAAGAAAAATAATGAATGATCCCTTTAGTTTTCAAAAAATCTGTAAATGCAAGTTCAGGAGCATTATCAGAACGAATAGACTTAATAGACTTTTGATATTGAGTTTGAATGAGAGAAACAAAATTTGGAAAAATCTGCTTGACATCACTTTTATGTTTCAGCATGTAAATCCAAGTGACACGAGAACAATCATCAACAATGGTTAAGAAAAAACGAAATCCTTCTATTGATTCTGTAGAAAAAGGTCCCCATATGTCCAAATGAATCAGATCAAATGGTTCTTTTGACATGTTATTATGAGAAACAAAAGGCAATCTGTTTTGCTTAGCTAGAGGGCAAATAGAACAAGGAACATCTTTTTGTATATTTGATTTTGATAAAGACAGAATAGAAGATAAAGCAGAAAGTTTAGCTGCAGACGGGTGTCCTAAACGATGATGCCAAAGGTCTTCATCCACAGTCAAAGATGCACACAGATGAATAGCAGAACTAGGTGATTCCAAGTAATGCAAGTCAAGAATGTAAAGCTTGTGATGCAAAGAACCTCTACCAATCGTCCAGGCCTGAGTAAGGTCCTGGAGAATGCAAAAATCAGGATAGAAATGAGCTGATGCAATACTATGTGCAAGCAAAATACTAACACTGATCAAGTTAAAGTGAAATGAGGGAACATATAAAACTTCATATAAGATCAATGTCTGAGATAATTGAACAGTGCCTATATGAGTCATATCTTCCCTAGCACCATTTGGTAGTGAGACTGTTGTGTGAGCTACTGGTTTAGTGTCTATGAATAATCTCATATCAGAACAAACATGGCTAGTAGCTCCACTATCTATTATCCAAGCACCACTAGGTAAGGTTGTAAGCAAAGAGGATAGACATTGGTTTTGAAAAGTAAGGCGGTTGTTCTGAAATTTTAAACTGGAGGAAGGAAAAGGAATAGTACCAGGTGTAGAAAGAGAAGCCATGACACCATGATTTGTGATTGAGCCTGAAGTAGAAGCTGGTGTTTCTTGAGAACAAACTTCATTGAGAGTAAGTTGACTGATCACATGTTGATCACCTGAGTAGATTCCTTGATCCAATGTCTGTTGTGTATCAGATTGTGGTTCATTCATAACATGAGCCACTGCTGCTTCTTTAGAATAGGCATTCTTTTGAGCAGATACAAAAGGAGGCCTTGAGTTATTATTGAAGTTCTTTGGAGTAAATGCAGGTGGTCTCTGAGCAACATATGAATTTACTTGAGGACCCCTGTAACCATGAGAAGCAGCTGGAGGTCGAGAACCAGACATTGGTGGTCTATATCCTGGAGGGTATCCATAGATTTGGTAACATTTGTTGATTGTGTGTCCAAGAAGGCCACAATGGGTACACACAGGTCTTTGTTTAGGCCTTTAAGTATTATAAGCTGCAACAAAGCTTGAATCACCATGTTCATTCATATTCTGATTACCATGTGGAACATACTGATTTTGACTCTGAGTGTAGAAGATAGCTGTATCATGTCTGAGAGGAGGTTTCAGAGATTTTTGACGGTCATCTTGTGCCACAATGTTAAATGCTTCTTCCATAGAGGGCAGTGGTTTGAGCATCAAAATGTGCCTCCTGATCTGTTCAAAACACTCATTGAGTCCCATTAAGAATTTAGTAACTTTGCCTCTTTCCTGCAAGGCTTCCAAAGAACAGCAATACCACATTCACATTTGCCACAGGTACAAACTGGTAATTCAACAAAATTCTTGTACTCTTCCCATAAAGTGATAAGTTCTGTGTAATATCCACTAACATCAAGAGATCCTTGTTGAATCGAATTCAATTACTGTTCAATCTCATATACTCTTGGAGCATCATTCTGTTTAAACCTATTCAACAAATTTTTCTAGATTCCTTCTGCAGTAGGTATATATAGCAAGCTCTGACCTATTTTCTTACTCACAAAATTTATCAACCATGTTGAAACCATATCATTGCATCGCGACCAAGATCCAGAATCAGGATGTGTATCAGGAGGTTTAGGGATTTTACCATTGATAAAACCTAGTTTGTTGCGCACATTCAGAGCCATCTGAATCGATCGACGCCAAGCATGAACGTCAGCTCCACTGTTCAATCGATCTGTGACTAGTTGTAATCCAACATGATCGGCGCTATGCAAGAAGTATGGATTATCGTAGTTATCGACAACACGAGATGAAATCTCAGGCATCAGAAGATTCGAGCTCGACGACATTGAAGTAATCATAGCTCCAAAAAAATTCTGGAAAAGCTTAGAGAATTGAAGAATCGATGAAGAACAGAGTTCGATGAAGGTGAGAAATCGATGAATCGAGTAAGCGGAAGAAGAAAAAACGATGATCAGAAGCTCAAGATCGGAAGATTGAGCTCAAGATCTGAAAAAAAGTTTGTTATGCTCTGATACCATATTGAGATAACAGAGAAACAAAGAGAAACAGAGGAAGTTTGTAAAAGATGATTTATTCAGATAAAACAATTAATGATGTACAAGTGTCTCTTATATACACACACTCTTCACATTTTAGCTTAACTAACAACTAATTTGTTATTGACACTCTAATAATATGCTCAGATTTTCATGTACTTGGGAATGAATGAAGGCGAGGTTGGCGATGAAATCCACTGCTTGGCTGTGGTTGCGAGTTTCGTCTGGAGAAACCCCCAAGATCCAACAGTCCTCGAGGCACCAGCCCATAAACCACACAAAATGAACTAAACTTGATGCTACCATTTACAACATGGTTATGTGCAAACTCAACTTTACAGAGTACCATATCCCACGACTTAATGTTATCACTGACAAGACTACGTAACATATCACCTAGAGCTATATTAGTGAACTATGTTTGCCCATCGGACTATGGATGATATGCAGAGCTCATATTCAGACTAGTATGAAGTAGTTGCCACAAAGACTGCCAAAAATTTCTAAGGAAACACGAGTCTCGGTCTGAAGCAATAGACAAGAGAAGACCATTTAACCTGTAGATGTCACGAAAGAAACGAGTAGCCACATCCACTATATCTGTAATCTTTTTGCACGCTATAAAATGTAGCTTGTTCGAGAACTGATCCACCACCACAAAATACTATCACGACTGCATTATGTCTGAGGCAAACCTAAGACAAAATCAATGTTGCTATTTATCCATGGTTGCGTAGGAATTGGCAAAGGCATGTAATGACCACTATTTGAAGCATGACCTTTGTTCTGTTGACACAAAACACAACGTTCCACAAAGTGGCTGACATAACACCGCACTGAAGGTCAAATGTAAGAATCAAGCTCGAGCTAAAGAGTACGATCTCTACCCACGTGGCATTTGTCATGAAGCTCTTATATTATACACAAGTGCAAACTATAATAAGGAATGCACATACGATTGTCACAAAAAAAGAAGCCATCCTGGAGCACATAATTGGCAGTAACAATACCCTCATGCAACAAGTCCCAAGCTAAACCAAAGAAAGGATCCTGAGAGTACAGTTCGCCGAATGTTCCAAAGCTTGGGACATAGGCATGCATTGACGACAAGAGAGAATGTCGCTGGCTCAGTGCAATGGCTACCTTATTTGTCTGTCTCCATTGATGTTTGATGACAAAAGTTAACTACTACATATATGCAATCCATGATGCATGCCGAGCAAAAATCTTGTCATGACTCCCTGAATGCTTTAGGATATCAAGATTTGTATAGAGAATGAACTCCTGATGAAAGTGATAAGGTCTTCAATGTTTAATGGCCTGAACAGTAGCATAAAACTAAACATCGTAGCTGCTATAACGAGCACGAGAACCAACTATCTTCTCGCTAAAAAATGCAACAAGTTTCCCTTGTTTGCTCAATAAAGCACCAATGCCTGTTTTGCAAGCATATCAATGCAACTCAAATACTAAAGAAAAGTCCGGCAAAGCCAAGACAAGAGCCGGGACCAATATGAGTTTAAGATCGTGAAATACGGCACGGGCTTCAACTGTCCAAGTGAAAGAGAATCCCTAAGTGTAATCAGTAAGCGATGTCGCGATGGTGCTAAAATTCTTGAAAAATCGATGGTAAAACGACACAAGTCCATGAAAACTACTAACATCACTAATATTTTCAGGACTAATGAAGATTTTATAGCTTCAATTTTATTGAAATCCACCTAGAGAATGTCATGAGACACGACATATCCCAAAATCAATACGCTGGAGGCTCCAAAAACACATTTCTTGCGTGCTACAAATGATCGATCCTGACTCAAGACACTGATAACAACCTTTAAGTTTTTGATGTGGTCGTCGAGGCTAGCGCTAAAGATTAATATATCGTCAAAATATACAACGACAAATTTTTAAATAAATGGTCGCAAAGCCCTATTCATGACCCTCACGAACGTGCTTGTACCATTAGATAACCCAAATAGCATGACCATTCACTCAAATAATCATTCGAGAGTCTTAAAGGATGTTTTTCATTCGTCTCTTGGGCGATTACATATATGATGGTACCACGGTAATGGGGTCGGACTGGAAGAGCCGAATTAGGAACCAACTCCATGTGATATTGAATATTACGTAAAGGAAGTAACTTTACGGAAGATCTTCCGGAAAAATTTCCTAGAATTCACGGAGCAGATTTGCAAATGTCAGAGCGATATGAGTTTCTAGTCGTAAAGACGACGAAGCAACAATCAGAGCCCAAATCATTGTTGCATCTTGCTCTTAAAACGCGAATTTACAAAAGGTTACAAATGTACGAGATGCAGAAGGAGGAGGAAACTCCTTTGTCTTGTCTAGAACAACAAGATATTGTTCATTCAATTCTTTGGACAAGAGTAAGGTGACAACTCGTCAACAAAACTCAAAGCTATATGTATTAGCTTCGCCCCGATGAATGATATCAAGGTAAAATTGTCATGGTCTCCCCAAGTGAAGATGACACGCATTCATAGGAACAACATCGCACCAGACATTATCCTGATAGTTTCCAATGGAGAAGGCGACCTTAGCTAGTTTCGCCACAATGATCTCAGTTTCCATGTTTAGCCATGCAAGCTTATAAGATATCAAATTAGGCTTGGTTTGAATGCTCAGGTTTTTGACTGCTCACTTGATATCACATTGGTACAAGTACCAAAATTGATTATTAGCTTGCACACCATACCACTAACGGTGCACGTGGTTCGAAAGAGAGATGATTGAAGCCACGACTCTTGTGACACCCGAAGAAGGACTGATACTTGTATCCCCTATGATAAAATCAATGTCCTGGTCGTGGTTTGTGTCAGAGTTATATTCATCAAACTGTGACACATCATCAAGCTCTGTTTCTTGAGTAATCGATCCTCAACTCCGGGCAAGCCGTTTTTTGATGACATGATTCACCGCAAGAGGAAGAGCACTTGTACGAGCTGGTCATGATGCTGTTATAAAGCCTGTTATGACCCCATCATTTGTAAAAATTTGAGGTGTGTATGACTGCTCTATCAGGAGTATGCCACAAGATTCCATTATCGTTGTTGTGTTGAAACGAGACCGACTACCACCTTAAAACTAGGATGATTGAAATTGAATCTCTATTGTGAAGGCCAACTGGTGGGGTTGAGACACCAAAGCTAGTTAAATTGCTGGAGAGCATTCTCTATTTGAAGTCAAAGTCCACCAATAAAGCGAGAAGCTAGTTGTTCCCCTGTTTCAACGAGTTATGCTTGAGCACTAATATAAAAGAAATTAGTCACTTATTCGTCGACTGTTCTATTGCCTTGACCCATATTTTGCAGTTTGTTGTATAACAAACGATCATAGTTGAAGGGCAAGAAACTATGACGCATATGATTCTTCATATGTTTCCTAGAGCCAATACGAGATTTCCCTGCTCATCTCGTGATTCCTTAAGATGTTGCCACCACACCATGACACGATGCTTAAATTTCGTTGCAACTAAAGGAATTCTCATCTCATCGGAAACTTCTTTAAAGTCTAAGGTTTCTTCCACCACACTCAACCAATCAAGAAACTAATCAGGGTTAAAAGTCAATATAAATTAAAGAATGTCCACTTTAAACTATTATTACCATCAGTTAGGTCATTGGTTGTTGTTGTCTTCATATTTTCCAAGCTCTCGAATCTCATGTCGTTCGTCATGTTGTTCACGTTGCGCATAGTGTTGTGGTTCACAATGATACAGACCAAAAATATTTCATAGCATCTCATCCTTCTCGGAATCAACACTTGATGGGTGATGGTGTATTGGTATAAATGCACTGCTCTCGATTTTTTTGAAGAACAATTGTCACTGCGTTTTCAACTTCTTGCTGCATTTTATTTTGGAGGTTGAGCTGGATGGTCTCCAACATGTTACATATCTCATCAATTTCATTGTTCAACGTCTTGCAAGGTACGATTGTTGCCGAAACTTGAGATTGTTTTATATTAAGAAATAAAAAGCCCTGAAATCTAATACCAACTTGTGTAGCTCGTGCTCAGTATCGCAATGATCTTATGTTTTTTATGAATTCCTAGGATAATTGTCTACTTTTTTTTCGTTGAAACATAAACCTTTAGCCAAAACACAAAGGAATTGGAGTTTAAAGCTTTTTTTGATAAATTAAAATAAGGAGTCTTACAATTATTTGGAGCTTCGATATTTATAAGAAAGAAAACACCAACTCCTATTCAAATTATTATAACTAAAACGTTAAGCTAATCGACTTATGATTGATTATTTGAAGCAAAAAAAAAAGAAAATTAAAAGAAACTATCTCTAATGTCATTAGGAGTCGTAACCGCCAAGTCATCTTTAATCATCTCGGTCAATTTTAAACTGTGAGAGAGAATTTTAAAAACAATATACAACTAAATGTATATACAAGGGTTATGGACTTGTACCTTATACCGAGGTGCATAAACTAGGAGCGGAGATTCATTAAGTTTTGGAGACGATTACTTTTGAGCTCATTGGTTATCTATGAGCTTATTCCTTTCTTATCTTGATGACATTTGAATTAAGTTGGTACCTAAATAAGATAACTTAGGCAAGTAAGTATGAAGTTAAAATTAGATCCTAATGAAATACTAATTGAGAGTGTGAACCAGAAGCCATGTAAAGCACAAAAGTAATTACTTAATCGGTTCTACTCAAGTCTACTTAGTAAAATCATTCAATCAACTCCCTGACTCATGCATAGTCCAATTTGCTTTCCTAAGCATTCGTGTCAAATCCATGTTTCAAGGCACATTCAAAATCAATTCTTGAATTAGACATATTGTGCGCGATATGTCTATTTCAAATAATTTGTGGATTTCAATCAAGCTACTTAGGAAATGTAGCAATTAAAACAAAGCTTCATCAAATGCACCAATTGAATGTTAATTTGAGACTTCACAAATCAAATTCATGTTTTAAAATTATTCTTAGGTGTGCCTAATCAAGTGTGTAAATCAAATTCAAACTATCAATTTAGCAAAATTGATTTGGAAAGCATTCTTTAACATATATATCAACTCAAAGAAACTGTTACCTTTTCCCTAAACACACTTTTAAATCAATGAAAGACACAAGTATAATCTAAAAATAACATTGAAAAGCTTAATATAAACAAAAGGATATCCATGGATTGCCTCCCAAGTGCGCTTTATTTTAAATCTCTTATCTTGAATTTTACGCTTTATTTTAAATCTCTTAGCTTGACTTTCTTTTTATGGTTCCCTTGATGAACTTTTCGATCACTTGGCTCGTATTCTATCGTAGAACCAACCACAAAGTTCATCCATCCTAATATCCTCAAAGGGTATTTTTCTTGGATCTTTAATGCTCGCTTCTTCTTTGGTGGATATTATGCCAAAGTCTTTGTCAAAGAGCTTGTCCATTAGAGATCCTTCTTCTTAAATCCTTATTGGGGGTTACTCATTGTTATCATCTTCTTTCTCCTTAGTCCACCTTGACTTCGTTCTGGATTATGGATATCACATGTGCTTCGCCTTTGGTTGAGAGACTCCATTTTTGTGTCTATCATCCTCAAATTTTGCATTCATAGCCTCCATACTAGGATATCTAAAAATTGCTTCAAATTCATATATGCTCTCTTCTTCTTCTTCATTTAGTACCATTTCTTGTTTGCTTGAGATTTCTTTATCATCAACAAAAATCTCCTCTTTCCCTTTCTATATTAGACCACCAACATATCTCCTAAAGGGTCTTCAAGTTTTTTTCCAACCGTGCCTACAACTTCCTTTGATGTTTTTAAATGAATCACTTGAGAATCTAACGGTCTTGATTTTATTATCATATCTTATCACACGATCCTTATCAATCGTGCATCCAAGTTGTGATTCATACTCCTTTATAGTTTCTTTAGACTCTACTAGGAATTCATCCTTGCTTTGATCTTCTCCAAGCTCTCTTCAACAACAATTGTAATTTATTCAAATGTTTCTATTTTTCAAGATAGAGAGACCTTTCTTCTATTTCTTCAATCCTGGGTATAATCCTTGTGTTGATTTCCTCCATATGTGCCATTTTATCCTCTATTTTTGGGCCAAAAATTGGTCATAACTTCCATCTTGGTACAAAAGAAATCGAAATGTCTTTCTCTCTCAATCTTTCTCCTTTCTTATTCATCCAAAAATTCCTTAAGCAAGTTGTGGTTTTCTCCTTCTTTTGAGACGTAGGAAGAATGATTCACTTGATCTTTTTATTCTATGTTCCAAGGATGGTATCTCTTACCCTCTTCATATTGGTTTCCTTGAGCATAGTACCCATTTGGTTGATACTCTATTGAATTGGATGGCTCATAAGCTCCTTGATAGCTTGTCATAGCTCCAAGCTTTCTCTCTTTCTTGTCTTTCTAATATGAACTTCAACAATGAATTCATGTCGTAAGACATCTTTTTTCATCCTTGTGATTGTACCTTACAAAAGAACAAACACTTGAATGAAAGTTACTAACCAAACAAAAAATATTACATAAAGCTTAGTTTAAGAAAAAAAATGCAATTCTAAGGTTAAATCAAAGTAGCTATATGAAAAACGACATCAAAAACTTGATAAGAGATTTTCATTAACGATTTATCCAATTCCAGTTTTAAATTTATAAGACCTGGGTATAATCCTTGTGTTGATTTCCTCCATAAGTGACATTTTATCCTCTCTTTTTAGCCAACAATTGGTCATAACTTCCATCTTGGTATAAAAGAAATCGAAATGTCTTTCTCTCTCAATCTTTCTCCTTTCTTATTCATCCAAAAATTTCTTAAGCAAGTTGTGGTTTTCTCCTTCTTTTGAGAAGTAGGAAGAATGATTCACTTGATCTTTTTATTCTATGTTCCAAGGATGATATCTCTTACCCTCTTCATATTGGCTTCCTTAAGCATAGTACCCATTTGGTTGATATTCTATTGAATTGGATGGCTCATAAGCTCCATGATAGCTTGTCATAGCTCCAAGCTTTATCTCTTTCTTGTCTTTCTAATATGAGCTTCAAAAATGAATTCATGTCGGAAGACATCTTTTTTTATCCTTGTAATTGTACCTTGCAAAAGAACAAACACTTGAATGAAAGTTACTAACCAAACAAAAAAATATTAAAGAAAGCTTAGTTTAAGAAAAAATTACAATTCTAAGGTTAAATCAAACTAGCTATCTGAAAAACGGCATCAAAAACTTGATAATAGATTTTCACTGACGATTTATCCAATTCAAGTTTTAAATTTATAAGACCTTAATCGACTAACAACTCGTTGAACCACAAGAACACAACAATGCATTGTAGCATTTAAGGGTATAACCCAAAAGAGCTTGTGATCTAAGAATTAAGATAAAGACAAAATTTCTAATCTAAGCGAAGAGATATTAAATGCAAAGAGCTAAACAAAAATAAGTAAACAAGATACAAAGTGCATTGGAAAATGGGTCCAATGATAACACCAATATTTTACCATTTTTCCTATGGATTTTAGTATGTTTTCTTACTTTTTAAGCAACTTTTTGCTATAAAACGTAGGTTTCTTGTAGTTGTAGTGTTTTGAATCATTTCAGGTCAAATAAAGCATTTTGGAGCAATATGGAGCTAATTGGAGCAAAAGCTAGTTTCTGGACAGTTTCCAAGCATCAAAAAGATCGCCCAAGATGATGGACTTCCTCTTAATGTATTTTGATGAAATTTTGACAGAAGCTAGATAATTGAGTTAGATTTCTAATTGAAGTTGTTTCAAGTCATTTGGATAAGTGGATAAAAAGATATGATAGATTTACTAAAGAATGGTACGTCTAGCCTTAAGGTGGAGGTTCTGCACAAAAGAGTGTTTGCACCGGATGGGATGGTCATTTTCGCTCACGGCCGGTTCTGGCTTACTCCTACCTCCCTAGTGAACATCTCCACCGGTCCATGGGTCTTTAATACCGTTCGGGGTCTATTTTTGGGCCCTCATCTGGTCTTGACATCAAATTGACCAAATTTCACTTATTTGACCTAATTTTGTCCTAAGCCTATAAATACTTATTTTTAGCTTTTCTTATCATAAAGTAAAACAGATGAGACTATTTTTAGAGAGCAGCTATACCCCCAAAGGCTTGGTGTTCATAATTTTCAATTCCTTTGTGTTTTGGAGATGATCTCTTCCCTTACATCTTTTGGAGAAGTTATCTAAACCTTTGCTTGTTCATATTCTGATTTAATAATGATTTATTCTTCATTCATATGATTGATGATGTCTCTAGTCTTGATTATTGAGTAGTGTGTTTGTTGGGTTAAAGGGTTTTCAAGGGGTTATTCATGAATTGCTAGTTAAGTGTTTGTTCGATTAGGAAACTATCTTATGGCTTCTTCATCTATTGTTGATTTCAATGCAGGAACTAGTATAGCTAACTAGATATTGATATTAGGTAGATTTACATTCCAAAATCTTGCTAAATCACCATACATACTTTAGATGAGCTAAACCTTGTAAACGTGCGAAAGTCGATTTGCCGGGTTTTGTGAACATATCGAAACTTGTACGCTAACTAATGCGTGTTTGACTTCTGCAAGGACCATGCGAAAGTTGAGTCCCTTGGTTGATTAAGCATAGAATCCTGAACCTCGAAAGTGGAGAGGATTTACTTTTATGTTTTGATTTCAAGAACGATTTTACAATCACTACAAGAAAACAGACAGGTAGAGACAGAAATATTCGTCTCTAATTCGTCGCTAACTAGATTTAGCGACGAAATAGAAACGAAGAAGAAATTGTCGCGTTTCATGAGTCGCAGATTTTTTTACTCTCTAATTCGTCGCTAAATCAGAGACGAAACGCGTTGCGTCTCTAATTCGTCGCTAAATTAGCGACGAATTAGAGACACAATTTAGCGAGAAATTAGAGACTAACAATATGAAACGCAACTTTTGAACGCTAATTTGTCGCAAATTTTGCGAGTATAAATTGACGTCGCTAATTTAGTCGCCAAATTTGCGATCAATTCTCATTTTAGATTTTTTGAGACGTTTAATTATCGCTAAATATAGCGACAAATTAGCGNTATAGCGACAAATTAGCGTGTAAATGTCGCTATTTCGTCGCTAATTTTTAGCGACGAATTAGCGACTATCAGACGTTAATTAGTCGCGAAAACATTTATTATTTATTAAAAAACAAATTTAAAAAAATTAAAAAAAATTAAAAATATTAATATTATACATTTTTCGGAAAAAAAATTTATAATATTAAACAAATTTCTTAATCACATAATATTAAACATTAAAATATCCATAAAAAAAACAAAAAACAAATATTGAACATAAAAATAAAATATAATTAAAATTAAAACTAATAATATATCTACTCTTGGTTTTGGTTCTGATTCTGGTTTTGTTGTTGAGAACTCTCACCTTCCGTCCGCCTCCGTTCGCACCACGCGTTAAAGCCCGGTTCTTGTCTGATAAAACCGAAGCACATCTGCTGGTCGAGAAGCTGCTGCTTCAAACTGCTAATCTCGGCTCGTAACTCTTCATCTCCCTGAGTAACCCGAAATCGGCAGCAACTGAAGACGCATCGGGCTGGAGTGAGCCAACGCCAAATATGCGTCCTTTTTTCTTCAGAGCAGCCTACACATATACAAATATAAAAATTAGTAAACATAGTAAAAAAATTTTAAAATATTTAAAGTGAAATTATAAATTACCTCGACGAAGATTTTGTTTTTTTCAAACTGAGATAATCCTTGAGAGTCAGGATTCGTTGATCTAACTTGAGTTTCTTCATCTTGGATTGCNGTTTCTTCATCTTGGATTGCCATAGTTGCATCCATATAGAGCTTCTCCGACTTCCCGTCAGCCCAGACGTCATCCTTATGCTTTGTCGCATGAAGAACTTGCAGAAAGTCGAACTCGGCGGAGTTAGTATCCTTCGCCTGAAAATAA
>OVAN01008857.1:0-17642 GCA_900406275.1 Anastatica hierochuntica | reverse complement strand
CGGATGGACATACTTTATTCGGAGATTGGCCACGATTGACTATCCCCGAAGATTTGAAACCAGGTCGGGAAGAGACTATCCTTACGATTCCCATGTCCGAAGGAGAAAACATCGTTTCCGAGACCCTTTTCAAGCATCGAAATCGTCGGGACAGTTTTTGACCCCAACATATAGTCAATCTCTTCATTTTATATCCATTAGCTACTAGACGAGCCATATATCGTTCCACATAACAATTCAAATCACTCTTGGTCTTAAATATCCATTTGTAACCAATATGTTTATTTCTTTTTGGTAACTAAACAATGTCATAAACTTGATTGCTTAGCATCAACTGATACTCTTCTTTTGCTGCTTTAACCCACTTATCTGAGATGGAACAACCATAACCTAAAGGAAGTTGATAGGATCATCTTCCATAATAATTTTACTTTCCTCATGTTCCATAAATATGTTAGGAAAATTTTTGGTACAAGTCATTCGTGCTCAGTTCTACGGAATGATGGGAAGAAGGAAACAACTTGCCATATTGATTTCCCTGGCTCTGGTTGTCGACAAACCAGGAGGTCTTGTCTTTATTCTACTCCATATGAGTATGGGCCAATATGCGTTATTAGTTTTATTAATAGCAGAAGAGGTTATAGAATTCGCTAGGCGCTAATCGAGCGGCGAAGTTAAGCCTAGCACCTAGCTAAAAGTCGGAGATTAAACGGGGATTAATCGGGGACTAGTTTTTGGATTTTTTTATATTTCTAATTTAATTTAATTTTTATAAATATATAGTTAGCTTATAATTTTGATTTTAAGATTTTTTTTGACTTGTTTTTAGTTTAAAAATAATTAATTTATATAATTTTAGTGATTATAATATATTTTTATTTTATTTTACGAGTCAATTTTAATTAAAAATCTAATTCTATAAGTTAATTAGTCTATTGTTTGAAAAAAATCGGACTACAGAGAAAACTAATCGGACGACCACCGTCTAGTGTATACGCGGAGGAGTAATCGGTCTAGGTGGGGACTTTTAGAACAGATGACCGCGTAGTCTTCCTGCTCTAGTTGGTGGTTTCTACTACCAAGGATGTCGCACGGGTGATGAGGCGTGTCACCATGGAAGGTGTTTGGATTTATATGTGCATCCTTCAGCAAAGATTGCCTACGTACTTTTCAATGAGGGATCAAACCATTCGTAGTTCATATTATTGGAGACACATGACCTAGGTGGGCGTGTGGCATTATGGGAACGTGGCCTTGTGGGCACGTGAGCTAGTAAGTAAAATTTTGGGCATGCTACAATGAGTAGAGATCTTGGTTTGGTTGGTATTGATCACATAAATCTGCTTATTATGAGCATGTCGATGAAGATGGTCTTCTGGGTCCATCTTCCTGCCTTGGCTGCCTCTACAGTCGTCGAATCAATGATCCTTGGAGTTGGATGAATTAAGATCCATTGAGATCCCCTTCTTAGGGTTAGGAGCCCCTTATTTGCAGTAGAAAGTTGTGTGTATCTCTTAGGATTAGAACATATTCATGTATATCCTTAGATAATAGAATATTTCCTTTTCTCTTAAGGATATCCTTAGATAATGTAATTATTCATTTTCCCCTTAAGTTTAGAGAGATTCGATCATATCCTCAGATATGTGAACATTCATATTTATTTAGAAGTTTTCTTTTTTACCCGGAAGCATAAGGAGTTATCTGACCAAGAGGCCAGAAGTTGGAAGCTATAAACCAGACGCCGGAAGCCAGAGATCGACGTTCTGATCTAACCCGAAGGTTTTGCTCCAAGATTAATTATCTCCAACAAAAAATACTATAAAATCATCCAGAATGACATTTCTCCTTACTCTAATTGATCTTCTTAAAGAAACTTGATCTTGTTTAACTAGTTCTTGAGAATTTTGAGTTTGACCTTCATGTTCGAGATCAACGACATCTTGAGTTGGAGGAGTAACTTCAATATCAACTTAAGGATCCAGATTTGCTCTATCCAAAGCAACTATATGAATTAGTACAGAAGTTGGAACTGATTCTTCCTCGAAGAATTTATCCCTAACTTTATTTTTCCCTCAAACTCTACATCATCAAAGAACGTAGCTTTCCCCGTCTTAAAAATATTATTTACTGTGGGATCATAAAACTGGTAACCCCGAGATCGCAGAGAATAACAAATAAAGTAACTGCTAACAATTTTTGAGTCCATTTTCTTTTCATATTACTTATGTGGTCTAGCCTCAGCTGAACAACCCCATATCCAAAGGTGGTTTAAACTAGGTTTTCTTCCAGACCAAAACACATAGGGGGTTTTAGCAGTTACTTTAGTTGGTATCATGCTAAGAATGTAAGTTGTAGTATTTAAAGTCTCTCCCAAAAGTGATTCATGTAAGGTAGAATGATTATCATACTCCTTAATACATACATAAGAGCGAGGTTCCTTCTTTCAGAAACACCATTCATGTTGGGACACGAGTCATAGTGTATTGAGGCATAATTTTACACTTCTCTAGGTATAAATGGTCTTAGACGGTGTTCACCTTACCCATCATTATCGAACTTAGTATTCACCACCATGATCAGATCTAACAGACTTTATCCTTCGATCAAGTTGGCACTCAACCTCGACCTTAATTTTCTTAAACACGTCTATAGACTTTGATTTTTCATGAATAAGGAACAAGTATGCATATCTAAATTAACCGTCAATGAATGATATGAAATATTGTTAACCATTCCAAGATGGAGTAGGAGTGTCCCACAAATATCTGTTTGTATTAAATAAGGAATTTTATAGATCCATATGCACCTAATTTCTTATGTTTGGTATGTTTTTTTTAAAGTAATCCAAACATACATCACAATCGGTGAAGTCAACATAACTCAATATACCATCTGACAGAAGTCGCTCAACTATATTTCTAAAGATAAGGCATAAGTGTTTGTGCCATAGAATTCTTGAATTTGCATTTTTCAAGCTTACGTTTAGTACCCCTTGATTCAAAATTTCAACTTTCATCATTAGAGTTTATAATGTCAAACATATAAAGACTGTGATTATCCAAAACTTTACCGGATCTAATGAAAAAAATGAACTGAAAGACAAAGTAACGGTTCATTCGCAAAGACAAGAGTAAATGGATCTGTCTAAATGAGGATCGAAAACCAAATTTTGCCTAAAAGACGGTGCAACAAAAGTGTCTTTCAAATTTGAAAAACGACCAAAACTAATAAACCGTTTAAAATGCGCAATTTCCTCCACATGCACTAGAATCCCATTAGTCACATGAATGCATCTATCAACATCTTGGGTTTCAATAGCTAATGCAACCATGTAGTGAAACCCTAATGTTAGTAGTTACAACGCAGTCTAATCACCAAGTGTTTCTAAGAACTTCAACTACGTTCATTTCTGAACATACCAAAACAAGGAAAATACCTTTCTTCACACACCAAACGTGATACTTTTGGCAGCATTCTTCGTGTGTTCACCCTTCATGAAAAAGAAACTTGTGTTCTCATCCATATCATGTTTCTTCTGGGTGAGACCCTTAGTAAAATCATTCTTAACATGCTCGAATTTTACTTCTTTTTCCCTGACCCTTAGAGGTGTAAGACAAATGAGCATTTTCAGTCATTTCGTGTTTCGTTCTATCTTTCTCTTGCACATATTAAGCAATAAGCTCTTAAAGAGACCATTTTCCCTTCTGTGTGGTATAATTGGATTTCAATTGATTAAAATAAGGAGGAAGATAATTCAAGACAAAGAAGAAGAGCACTTCATAATTCTTAAGTGTCTTGAGCTTTGAAAGAATGTTGAATATTTCCAAAACTTACTCCCTTATATTTATTGTTCGTGACACCACATCGTACTAAAGCGATGCAAAAGCATGCTTATTTTCGCCTTATCGCTTCTTTCAAAACGCAAATCTATCTCGACAAGGAACTACACGAGATCACTGATCTCCTCATCACTTCTGAAAGTTTTTGGAGTTGTGTCCTTAATGATCATTAGACCTATGCAATTGGAACGCTCTCACTTCTCATAAACAGTATTATACTCAACAATGTTGGTATCGTCAGAGAAGCATGTTATTTTATCCTTAGCACATGATCAAGATCCATACACCCAAGAACAACTTACATTTATTTTTCCACTCAATAAAGTTAGAACCCGTAAGTTTTAGAATTGATTCTAAGTTGGCAGATTGAGTAACAACGCTTGCTGGGAAAAGAGAGATCAAAACTTCATTAATTGCTCACTGTTTGGATAATATCAATAATAATTATCGAACAATTTTGCATATCCAATCCAAGATACCAAGTGTAACATTGATATCAAGTCTTTGGATAGTAATATTAACCACTAGCGGTACTTTTGTTGTAATGATCAAAAACTTACAATAATACATGATAAATAATACACCTTCCTTTTGACATTACATTCTCATGTTTAAATCCATATAATTGTCACGTGTTTACCATTATAGGTGTATGTGTACTTCGCCCAAATATTAAACATTCTTTTGGGCCGATATAATATTCGTATGAAAATACACATACTTATATATGTAAATTTGGCCAGTATAAATATTGATTTGGACCAAGTTATATCCACATAAGTTTACATACATACATACATTCTTTAATATTTTCTATGAAATGTTCTCAAGAGAGGTCACTTTGACAATATCTTGATTCCATAAATCTAATTCTAATAATAAACTTATACAATCAAATTTATTTGTTGATTTAAAAACTAAATTTGTTCGTGTGCGTACATAAAAAAAGATGTTTGGGGGCATTTTTGCAAGAATGTTGAAGTGGTAGAGTGGTTAAGACATCAGAAGGGAAGCTAACTTTTACCATGCAACATAGGCACGAATGTCAGCGGATGCATTTATATTCTTATCTAAGGTAAATTGGGCCTAATATAAACTTATCTTTGTTGTTGAGTATCATCTTTCTCCAGCATAGGATTTTAGAGTGGTGTCTCCTTTCTCCGTCATGAAATCTTCTCATATCTTTATAGTTTTATTATATTCTACAAGTCTCTAGTTTTTTTATTCGGTTGGCAATGGATCCTCTCTTACTTTGATATGTTCTTTGAGGTCTGGACAGTCTTTTTCTCATGAGTGATGTCATAACAATGTGTACAATAAGATTCCAACCTCTCGTAGATTATGTCTACTTCGACTACCCCATTGGAAATTCTACTATCGATTTCATAATTAAGGGTCGAAGTCCATTGACTTCCACTCTCATTTTTGCAGTTGTATATGAGATTTCCACCCTCTCCATTAACCTTATGTCTTCTTCAGTGATGTGCAAAAGCTTGTTTAACCATAAGTGGATTGGGAGTCCTTGAACTTTAATCCAGAATGACACTTTGGACGAGAATAATGACTCTATTATAAGTTCCCATCTTTGGATTATTATCATCCACTTTGCAAAGAAGTATGGTCGATTTTCCAAAACTAGTGGAACGACTTCCTCAGTTGCAAATTAGAACTGAAACTATCATTTTCCTAGTTCGACACCCACAACTCTTACAGAGGTATTTCATCTTCCTAACAAGAACGATATTACATTACAAATTTTTTGTACCTCTGGGTTGGTGACCTTTCCAATAAGGGAGAGAGGTTGTTTTCTGAGCAAATTTGAGATGTCAACAGTTGGAGCTTTGACTCTGTCTCTTCTTGGGGGTTCAGAAGCAAGGGCCACACCTTTTCCTTTTTTAGCGTACGATAATATGTGTTTCATCTTAACTTTTTCTTTGATTGTTTCTCCGTTTTCTTGTAGGACAAAGCAAAGTGAAAAAGTTTTTCAAAAGTCTTTACTTGAAGGTGAGAAATGTCTACAGCTGTCCAATGGATACTTTGAAAAGTTTCTCTTGCTTTTTAAAGAAAACATGAAGGTTTCTTCTTCATTTTTCGGGTTGAGTGCTTCGGATCTCTCTCCCCTTTTTGACTGATTTTTGATACGCTGTTGGGTTTGACATAGAAGTGTCGGCAACAAGAGTAAACATATGTAAGGAATTTATTGGTATACTAACTATTTTGGCGTCATTCATGTTGTATTTGTGAAGGATGTCCATGATATACTTTCTTTGACACAACTGAAAGCCGTGCTTGGTATGATGGGCTTCAATTTTAACAAAATAGTTCAGATCTTCGGTGTATTTGATAGAGAAGCAATGAGCAAGGAGAGCAAGCATGCAGCTAAGTAATGATTGTGATTAAAATATCATCAACATATAAGAGTAAGTGGATGAGATTTTTACCTTGTGAAATCTCATATTTTAACCCAAGGAACACATTGCAAGTGCATAACAATTTGCAGTAATATTTCAGGGATCGAATCCACGAGACCAGTTACACACTACGTTCTTTAGTTTAGATCAAGTTAGAAGACACATAAATTGTTATTGGCTTTTTTCGAATTCACAATAAATAAAAGCAAATATTAAAAATGGTGTAAATGCAATTGATTAAAAGCTTTAGACATCAAGGAATTTGCAGAAAATCATATCACGAATGCATAAAATTTATCAGGGAATCAATTAAACACCATTCTAGAACGCAAAACACATTTGTACAATTTTTCCACTCTCATGATTCCAATTAGTGTGTTTAACAACGTAAAAGACTAACTCTCATTGAATGATTAAGTTAAACATGCATTAAGCTCAAATTTTAATTTGTTATTAAAGCACCTTGACATAAACTCTCGTAGGCTAAGGATGTTTTGCTCACAGGGATTATTTTTTAGAAATAAAATCAACTGTCATTGTATTTAATTAACCTAAGATCATAAACTATGTGATCAATTAAATCCAAGCATTAAGAACAATCCTAATTAACCTAAGATCATAAACTAGGTGATCAATCAAGTCCAAGCATCAAGAACAATCCTAGTGAAGAATTCTTTTGATAATTTCTTAAATCAGCAACCTTAAACATTCAATCTCACCAATTTTTTTGAGACCCTAGAACCTAACAATTAATTTACACAGACTTAAACATAGAAACAAAAAGCATGACTGAATTGAAAGACATAATATAGTAACAGAGTTCAGAAAACTTCCTCAAAAGGTTCGAAGTTAGAGATTTGTCTCCCAATTTCGTACAACCTAAAAACTTTAAAGGAAAGTAGAATAAAATGTAAAACCTAAAGAAAACGTCCTAAAGGTATTTACTGTATTTTTGGATTTTATCTGAAAAAAGGGAAAATCAATAAAAAATGAAAATAGATTTTTTTTCATCCCGATTTTGTATTGATTGATTCGTATAGTGGATCGACCGATCCTTCCTTGATGTTTACAAAACTTCTTTGATTCATCATGAAAATCATCTGAAATACTCCATAGTCTCATATTTCCCTATGTAAGCGTTTTATGACCTAAAATACCTAAAATCAAAGAGAAAATACTTCAAAAACCTGGAATGGACTGAAAACACTTTTAAAAGTTAGCATAAACACAAATATATCACCATGTTGAAGAACAAATATCGATGTGTCTGCCAGCGAATTGTTGAATCCAAGACTAACGAGGTATGTTTATATTTCTGTGTACTAGGTATGTGGTGGTTGATTGCGACTATAGATAGCTTTGCCGAGATGAAAAATGTAGCTTAATTTGTCTAGGTCGATGTAGCGAGTGGTTATTCCATGTAGAATTCTTCGTCAAGTTTACCTTGCAAAAAGGCGTTGTTCACATCCAGTTATTGGATTGGCCAGTTTTCAGAGGCAACAATATCTAGTATCAATCGTATCATTGTCGCCTTAATAATTAGACTGAAGGTGTCTATGTAATCACGACCGAGTTGTTGGTTGTAACCCTTCTCCATAAGTCGGCTGTTGCACTTTCCAAGTGAACCGTTGGGCAAATATTTTTTGTATAACTACTTACAACTTACTACATTTTGATGTGGTTGCGTCGGAACGAAATCAAATGTCTAATTTCTGGCAAATGCATCCATTTCAGAAGACATGGCTCCTCTCCATATCTTGTCTTTTAAGGCTTGAGTCACTGTTTGGGGTTTGGCTGGTGTGGTTGAGGTTAAGGATGCAGACAGGTTTAATTTTATTTTTGGTTTGTGAATATTAATTTTCCAGTGGGTGTGCATTTGTTGTCGATTGGATTGTGGTAGTGGTTTTGGTTGGGAGGTTTTTGTGATTGGAGGGGACAACAGTGGTGTGTGGTGAGATGGTTTTGGATTTTGGTGGGCTTGAGGTGAGGTGGAATCATTATTGCTATAGGGCTCGAATGTAGCCGAAAGGTAATCAGACTGGAATTTGTTTGGGCTTGAAGAGAATGTGTTGGGCCTGTGTTAGTTTAGGAGTTGGTGTGACGAGAGGGTGAAGGTACATGTGTGTTGCTATCCATTATTTCTCTTTGTCGATTTATTGAAGATCCATGGGTGGTTGTATTTTTCGGTTACACTTCTGATGGAGGACATGGCGAGGAGGAGGAGGATCACTACAAGAAATCAAGCGCATTGCCATGAATTTGTCACAATCCTTTTGTGGCAAAAACGTTTTTGCCATGAATATGCCATGACATTGCCGCGTTTTCATTTTTTGGGAATTTGTGACAAAATTGTAATAATTTTGTGGCAAAATTTGACAGGAATTTTGACTGGAATTACATTTCCTGGAAATATGTTAGAAATGTTGCCACGAATTGCCAGAATACATTTCGTAAAAATGTTTGCAACGAATAGGAAGAAAGTTTTCGTGGCCAATTTGCCGCGATCTTACAAAATATAACAATTTGTGTCAAATTTTGCCACAAAATATATGCATGGCAATTTGTGATAAAATTGATTGTCAATACATCACGTCAAAAGTTCAGCGTGTTTGTTACTTTATCATATCACCACAAAATTGCCACAATATCTCTTCAAAAAATCATGACAACAGATAACTTTTCTGAAAAAATTATCGTGTCTTATCATAGTTTGTTGGGAGGGAATATATTCGTTTTGCTACAAATTTTTTCATGGTAATCCCTGGTAAAAATTGTTATTTATTAGAACCATCGACAAGTCATATTGCATATCACAAATATTGTTTCAATGACATATTATATCGTCTGATTTCCCAAAAAAATGTATGATTTTTTTAGTTTGAGGGAGTGGACGTATAAATGTTTAAATGAAGATCGAAGAGGCGTATTCAAAGAATTCGTAGATGGCATAAACACATTTCTCAATTTCGCCTGTAATCAACCATCCTACATTAAGAGAAGGAAGTTATTGTGTCTGCGTAAAAAGTGCAGAAATGGAAAGAGTCATGATGTAGATATTGTTGGAAGACACTTGTATTTGAAGGGATTTACGGCAATTATATTTGGACGCAACACGGAGAATATTGCTATGATGGTGGTGAAGCATCAACAAGTCATTATGCATACAAACAAGAAACTTAAAATGATTATTCCAATAGTCAAGAGTCGACCAATCAAAACCATAACCCACATGTATATTTAAACATGGAGCTAAATGACAATGTCACGATTTCTGAGACTGTGGCAAAACCAATTTATGAAGAGAGATACCATGATAGTTTTTTTTAGACATTAGAAGAAGCAAGTCGACCCCTTTACGAGGGGTGTCCTAAAGGAGTTTCTCAATTGTACATGGTGTCAAAAGTGATGGACTGGAAGACCAACTCTAATCTTGTCGAGGAATGTCTAGATAATATAGCGGAACATTCAAGAATGTCCTCTCGTCACTTAATAAAACTCCAAAGTCGTACTACGAGACAAAAAAGTTGACTCGAGCACTTGGATTACCTTGTCTGAAGATTGATGTGTGCGGAGATAATTGAATATTATTTTGGAAAGGGGAAGATCGACAATTTTTGTCTTCTCGTTTTTGAAAAAGATCGTTATGAACCGCATAGTGGAACGGGTAAAAAAAATACCCAAGCAACTGATATTTTATCTGCCAGTTCTGGACTGGTTAAAGCGATTGTACCAATTAGAAACAACAGCCGCATATATGAGATGGCATGTTGAGCATTCATCCCCCTAAGGAGAGATGCATCACCCCTCTAACGGTGAAGCCTGGAAGCATTTTAATAAGGTATATCCTACATTTACTTTTGAGATTCGTAACATTTATCTAGGCTTATAAACAGATGGATTTAATCCAATTGATATGAATGATCAATCACATTCGGTTTGGCCCGTCATAGTGAGACCATACAATTTACCTCCTAGAATGTGCATGAGAAGAGAATTTTTCCCCCTCTCTATATTAGTTCCAGGACAAAAACATCCAAAAAGAGTCAAGATATTTTTCTTCAGCCCTTGATCAAAGAATTACAACTTTTATGGATCGATGGGATTGATGCTTATAATGTCTCGAAAAAGAAAAATTTTAAGATGCGGATTGCATTGATGTGGACAATTAGCGAATATGGTATGCTTTCTGGATGGATGATGCATGGCAGACTGGCTTGTCCATATTGTCAAGATGAGGTAAAACGTTTTGGTTATCAAATGAAAGAAACCATTGTTGGCTTGACTGCCACAAAGTTCTTTTTGTGGAAAGAGCATCCTTACAGGCGAAATAAGACATCTTTTCTTAAGGGAAAAACTATGTTGGATAATCCTCCTCAATGGTTGATTGGCGAAGAAATATTTTATGAAAAGATTAGTAGCATAAAATGGTTGTCTAAAATCGTTGGTTGTGGTGGTAACAGTCATAATAATCCTTCTAAAACCATTTTGGGATACGGTGACTACCATAATTGGGTGAAAAATAGTATTTTTTAGGATTTGCCATACTAGGCAACTCTACTTCTTCGACACAATATTGATTTCATGTACATCAAAAAAGATTTCTTCGACAACCTCATCAACACATTATTAAATGTTCCAGGCTAGACGAAAGATAGTGTTTAATCTAGGATGGATCTCCTTGCATTTTGCAAAAGATCAGATATTGAGTTAACTCGAGATGGAGTAGCGCTTATTGCCATATTTAGATTGTCCAAAGAGGGAAAAAACTTTCTTGCTATGGTTGAAGAATGATATAAAATTTCCAGATGGATATTCTTCAAAGTTTTCACGATGTGTAGATGTGGATAACTTTTAGTTATCAGGACTGAAAAGTCACGACTGTCATGTGATCTTGCAACGACTTCTTCCTGTTGCTTTCATAGAACTGCTACCGAAAAATGTGCACAAAGCTATTTCAGGTATATATATAATATAATAGTTTATTAACTTATTGTTATTTAAATTCATATGTAGTATTATTTTATTTTAAATTAATAATTTATTTATGTAGATATTGCACTCTTTTTTCAAGATATATTTGCGAAGACTTTAAAAACTGAAGATGTAGTTGTGTTAAAAGAAAATATTGCTTTAAGGCTTTGCAATCTGGAGAAAAATTTCCCTTTGTCTTTCTTTGATGTGATGGAAAACCTACCCATGCACTTACCTGATGAAGCTGCTTTAGGTGGTCATGTTCAATATAGGTGAATGTATCTATTCGAGCGGTACATGGATTATCTGAAAAAGAAAGTCAAAAACAAGGCACGCGTTGGAGGATTGATAGTGGCTCAATGTGTGAATGAAGAGATTTCTTACGTGACAGCTAATTATTTTCCGTCTCTTAATCGTTCTGAGCCATCAGAAGTTCTCGGCGAAGTTAAATTCACCTACACATATCTGATGTTCTAAGCATCTTTCAACAATTAGGATGAGTGAGTGGAAAATCGACATGTGGGTGGTTCTCAGACTTAGAGTATAACACGGTTCAAAAATTTTTATCACTTAACTGTGAAGAATTTGCACCGTACGAAAGGTACTATTTTTTTATTATATATGTGTGTGTGTGTTTATTTATGTGTGTTATTAATTAATAAATGTCAGGTATGAAAATTATATATTTACATATACTTTTGCAGGATGTTCGAAGAGTATATAACGAGTATAACACTAGATATAACATCAAACGCAATGGATAAAGCAAAAGAAAAACATTTTACTAAATGGTGTAGAGATTATGTAAGTGTTGCTATTTATTTTGTTATATAATTATGACATATTAATTTTATATATCCTCTTAATTACGTTTATATATGTTTATCTATAAATACATGCATATGAACAATGCTAGTGAGTAATATGTGTTTCCATTTAGGATGCTTGAGTTTGTACAAGGTCTGAGCAATCAGTTCACTTCATGGCCTATGTATGCGTACCCATAACCATGGAAGAAATAAGAAGACGCATAACTATCGTGTATGCGTACGTGGAACCACTGACACAAAGTATTTCAGATTCATAGAGGACATATTCATGATTGAGTATCATGGTGTTGTTGGACTCAAAGCCATGATTTTCATATGTACGTGGTTCGACAACACACTTGGTCATGAAATGCGTAGACATCCATCATGTATTGTCGATGTTTGTCCTTGTAGACAATATGCCAATTACGATCCTTTTATCTTACCATAACAATGTGATCAAGTTTGACTTTAATCATTCTCTCCTTATAAAATCTTCCTAGTTTTGGTGTTTTATTTTCCTACAAACAAAATATTTTGATAATCCTTAAGAACACAACATGCATTCAAGGTCTGTTGTGGTTGGGCTTTGTTACTTTTTGTTGGGGACGTGTGTCGATTTGTTTCTTTTCTTTATCAATTTGTTTAATCTTGTTCTTCTACTAAAAGTATTTGTAAAACATGTATCGCTCTGTCTCTGAAATTGATTTTTTAATAGAAGCAACATGGATTATAAAGGTTAAATGAAAATAGATGCTCATAACCATACAATTTCAATTGATAGTTTATATATTACAATGACTTTGATGAATGAGTGTGGAACGTAACTAATAAAAGTCTGTGTTTTTATTGGATTTTGGTAAAATATTTGCATGTTATGTCTCCTCCTCGTCGTGGTGGTTATTCCTTTCACGGAGTTTTTCATACTCGCGGAGCTGGAACCTCACTATCTCATGGAATTGGAATCTCGCTGTCTTCTGGAGCTAAGCTGAAACCTCGCTGCCTCGTGGAGCCACTTGATCAGCTAAATCCTTTGAAGAAGTATATTCTCATACTAGTCTAGCTGAGTTAAAGAATGCACCTGGAAGACGTAACATGCCACGCTTGCATCTAGAGAGGATCGACAAGACTCTATGGTAAGATGAGTTTAAGTTTTATAATTTATAATGTGTTAAAATTAACTAAAACTTTACAGGTTCGACATTGACGATGAAGTCGAAGCAGACATCCGAAAAGCATGGAAAGCAGATTTTTGGGGACCATGGTGGAATTTTGGTATGGTCCCCCCCCACCCCTCCAAAAAAAAAGGATGCATAATGGGCTAGTTTTCTAGTTTGTTACTTGATGTTATGACTTAAAGTTTCTTTTCACTTTTATTTGCTTGAACGTATCATTTCTCCATTTCTATTTTCAGCAAAAGTACTATTGGGATGATGAGCATGAACCTACAATATCTAAGGCTTGGAAAAATCATTGTCAATCGTCTATATTGAGTCGTATCAGCCAAAAGAAGCTAGCCGGGATCAAGCCTGATTAAATTGGCCAAGATGACTGGACACTTTTCAAATGATATTTGGAAAAGTGCCGAAAGAGGAGCACAACCAACTTGGGTAACCACTTGTCAAACAAAGATGGCAAAGGAGTGCCCACTCATACTGCAAGTGCTTCAAATTTTCCAAAATTGGTCATCAGATGGTATGCATAAATTAATTTATGAGTAGTTTGTATTTTTATATCGCATGATTATTAACTCTTCTTTGCATTAGGCGGTTGATGCTGGTGGTGTACGACCACCTGTTACAGATATTGTGCGGGGAACCCTCACAAAAAGATGGAACGTTTGGTGACAAGCGTGCGGAGGCCCTCGTCTTAGCGGTTAAGGCTCTAGCAAAGGAACGATGCATTAGTTCTTCTGATGACAACACCCAAGATGGATCCACTGCCACTGAACCGACCTCGCAGCAACTCACCGCTGCATATTTAGAGGTACCTAAGTTTTCATAATTCATTTTTCTTTCATCTTTGAATGGATTGTAAAGATTATATCACAAGAAAGTAAGTTATATTCTATTAATTAGTGGTTGAGTATGTCAGAGTTTATTTTATTATGATTGTGTTTGTGAAAGAACATGGAACATATATCATTGAAATTTAAGCTTATTTTTTGTTGTGTTTAGATACTACTTGTTCATAATGTTTAGTATTGTTTGCTGTGTTTTTCAATTTACTACAAATATGATATTGTAAGATTTTATTAGCTAAAACATAACTTTGATTTTGTTTTTTCATATAGTTTTACCAAAAAAGGGGCGTACTTATGGTCTCGGATTAGTAGAATATGCTAATGCTGATCCAAATGTTTTTGTTGCCAAATCTTTTGTGAGAAACATTGCTATAGATGACCGATTTACCAAGATAGAGGACAAAGTCGAAGCTATGAGGAGAACAATCGAATCACACAAGATACGCTGCTATTCAAAGGGAAGCCTTAAACGTTATGTTAAGGATTAACGGCATAGACCCGATCACTCTTCTTCCAATTAGTACACATCCTCGTACGGTACGTTCCGATGGATCTTCAACCAATACTGCACCACATAACCAAGAAACACCGATCAATCTTAGAGATCTACCTAATCAAAACCTCCGTGGCATCTTTGAAGAGGAAAATCAAAACTGATTTCTATGTATTATATATGTTTTATGGATCGTTTCCTAGCCAAATTTTACAAAATGCTAAATGGTTGCATTTTCTATTTCTTTCTTAGGTCATGATCGTTTGTTATCTGGATGCAGCATACGGATGTTGCATCTGGTTGCTGCATTTGGATGATGTTCGTTTTTGCATTTGGATTTTGCATTTAAATGCAACATTTGAACGCAAATTTGTTCGTATGTGCATTTGCAATTGCATTCAAATACATCAAACTATTATTTTTATAAAAAAAATAATGTATGAAATAATTTCATCTCTTTCATAAATAATTATTTTAAGATTGTTGTGGTTTTGGCGTTTTTTTGCGTTTTTTTGCTGTTTTTACGGTTTTTGTGGTTTTGGTGATTTTTGGTTTTGGCGATTTATACCGTTTGGCGGTTTTTGCGGATTTGGCGGTTTATTGCGGATTTTGCGGTTTTGACGGTTTTTACGATTTTTAAAGATTAGCGGTTTTTACGGCTTTTTCGATTTTGTCAGATTTGGCGGTTTCTTGCGGATTTTGCTGTTTTTACTGTTTTGCCGGATTTTGTTGTTTTGGTAGATTTTGCGGTTTTGGCAGTTTTTGCGGATTTTGAATATTTTTATGGATTTGCGGATATTGCGATTTTTTCAGATTTTGTGTTTTGGCGGGTTTTTGCGGATTTTGTGGTTTTTTGCGGATCTGTGTTTTTGGCAGTTTTATGGATTTTACGGATTTTCGGTTTTGGCGGTTTTTGCAGCTTCGGCGATTTTTGCGGATTTTGCGGTTTTTTATGGTTTTTACGGATTTGCGTTTGTCGGATATTGCGATTTTGGCGGATTTTGCGGTTTTGGCGTTTTTTTACGGATTTTGTCGAATTTTACAGATTAGCGATTTTTACTGTTTTTGCGGTTTTGTCATATTTTTCAGTTTTGACGGTTTTGTTGGATTTTGCAGTTTTGGCCGATTTGTTGGTTATGCGGTTTTTGCGTTTTTACGGTTATTGTTGTTTTCACGGTTTATACAAATTTTGCGTTTGACAGTTGATAAGAGATTTGTCAAGTTTGATCTAAGTCTCAAACCTCTATGCCTCAAGAATAAGGCTAGGATATCGAATCCACAAGGAGCTAGTTAACTACACACTTAGTCTTAAGAAAGCCATAGTTAAGCTAAATCGATACAATAGAGTGGTTTTTGAAGTTAAATGCATAAACAAAGACAAGCAAAATGGAATCAAAAGAAATAAGAGACAAGAAATGAAACAAGATATATTTCAAGAATGAGAAATGCAATTCATGGGCTAAGCAATATGATTGGATAGTCTAGATGTAATCAAGATGCAAGGGCTAAACATTAAGCAAACCATTCAAGGACAAAGCAAAGATCAATTAGCACATTTCCATGTAACTAATCCATTCATTCATTACTCAATCATGTAAATCTTCCGATAATAATCAAGCAAGAAATGATCATTAAACTCAACCTAAAAGGTCCACAATTCAACTTAGTCAACTATTCCCATATGCTAAGATTGAAAAGCATGATTATGGCTCTCTTGGGAATTTTGTCAAACACCTTCTGGGCAAAAAATTCCTAAAATCTAGATTTTGATTGATCAAGTCTTATCTAGCATTAATCACTCCTTAATCATGTGAATCTATAAGATATTAACCCTTAGCAATCTTAATAACATCTAAAACTACCCTAATCTACTTAACCCACAAATCACATAAGGAAACTACTCACTAATCATTATGATCAAGCAAGCAATAACATAGAAAAACAAGATAGACATCATGATCAAGAAGAAAGAAGAAGGAAAGATGAAAACTTTTCACTTAAATCCAAGTTTTAGAGACAATGATTCAAGAGAAAAGCTAGAACAAAGAGAGGTTTTTGCAAAATCTAACTTAGGTTATTACAAAGAGAAATGGTCTTTAAATACTAAATGGAAACTGGTTCTAGCTAAATCGGAAAAGTCCGGTTTGGTTCAGGAATTTTTTTTCTTCTTTCGGAGGCAGTACCGACCTGTGCAAGGAGTGCGTAGATCGGTACGTTGATCGGTATGAGGAGACGGAATTCTCTATGGCATGTAGCGGACTGCGCAGCTCGGTATGGTGGCTCGGTATGAGTGTACCGATCTGTACGAGACAGGAGCATGACTCGGTATGCACACGTCGGTATGAGTGTACCGACCTGCGCAAGAAACGGGTGGGTCGGTATGGTGGTCGGTATGAAGGCTCTGGATTCTCTGTTGGACGTACCGGTGTGTGTTGCTCGGTATACACGGGTCGGTAGAGATTTACTGACCTACGCAAGGAGTGCGTGGGTCGGTATTGTGCTCGGTACTCCTCTGAAAAATGGCACTTCTTCGTTTCAAGACTCACGGCTTGGTTCATTTGCGTTCGTTTTCCCGTTATTGATTCAAAGCGACCTGAAAAAGTGTAATAAGAGAAGAATGTGCAAATCCTAAGGATTCTAGACTCGAAACACTCGAATGACTTAGAAACCAATCCTAAAAACACTAAACTCAACACTTAATCATATGAAAATGCTTCCAAAGTCTACTCTTAAAACGAGAAAATACGATAATATCAACTCCCCCGGACTAGTCTTTTGCTTGTCTTCAAGCAAACAAGCAAAATCTAAGCCCGAGAAAGAGGTTTGAAGGCGGGGAACTCATAGCCTATGGGTTATGCGAAGAATTCCCAATCAAGATCCTTAGAGAGATGTATCAAATAGAAAAATCCAAACCTACTCTCTCGTACTTCGCCATACTCATCCCAAGTCGACTAGGTGGTCTACGCCTAGCTCGTCACATGCAATCTTATCAAACAATCCTTTAACATTCATTTAATGGATTCATATGAAATCTCACTTATAGACAAGAAATCAAATACCATTTGTCTAGGAAGAAAAAGACTTTTGATCATT
>OVAN01008856.1:0-17644 GCA_900406275.1 Anastatica hierochuntica | reverse complement strand
GTCAGTTTTTCCTTCAAAAGATGGAATACGAAGTTTCAAATTTCCCAAACCTTCATCAGCAGCAGCTATATTAGCATGTCGTGGTGTTCCAAGTCATGGAGCATGGTCTGTGGCTCTTGGGCTTCCACGCCGAGGGGTATAGTGGCCCATCATGATGTCTTCATCGCAAATTNATCAAGTAATTCGGCTTCTTCCTCTGAATAGAGAGCAGTATGATGATATCTCCCATGATTCTCTTGCCATCTCGCTTCTCTTTGGCCTTCTGTGCTGTCTGTTTCTCCTGTAAATCATGTTCATTGTGAGAAGAATCAACAAGATTAGTTCGTTGTAGCTTTTTGATAGTTTCAGCTACAATATCTTCAACCCAAAGCTTGTTGGGTGGAACCAACGAGGGGTCCATAAGGTTCTGTGAATCTTTATCAGATCCTGACATAGCTCCTGAAACCAAAAACTCAGAAAAGGAAATATGTTAAATTAACAAAAATCCAGCAAAAGGAAACAAAAATTTTCAGCAATTCCAGCAACAAAAGGAAAATAATTTTTGGCAATTTG
The DNA here is from genome assembly GCA_900406275.1 of Anastatica hierochuntica. Taxonomy (NCBI): domain Eukaryota; kingdom Viridiplantae; phylum Streptophyta; class Magnoliopsida; order Brassicales; family Brassicaceae; genus Anastatica; species Anastatica hierochuntica. The sequence continues at coordinate 17,092 of OVAN01008856.1, read as the reverse complement.
ACTCCGAAAATTTCCGCAAATTCCTGTCCAAAACCTGCAAAAATAAACCAACAAAACAAAAAAAATTTGTTACGTCAGAAAATTTAAGACAAAGCCTGGAAACTCTTAAAATCACGATTTTTTTAAAAAAATTTCGAAAATTAAAAAAAAAAAATCGAGTGAATCTCAGCTCTGCAAAGAACAAAGACCAAATCAAACCGTAGAATCAATTCCCTAAAATCCCTGAAAACAGAAGATAGAGAGAAAAGAATTTGTTTCTGCAAGGTTTGAAACCTGTAGCGGAAGTTACAGCTGCAACCCCTTTACCACAAGAAGCTGGATTTCTCTTCAACTTTTTCAGATTTTTTTGAGCTTTTTAGAAACTTTCCTTTCTTTTTTTGTCAATTTTTTTTTTTGTTTTTTTTGTAAAAGCTACTACTGTATCTAAGAAACCCCTGCAGAATTAACTAGAAAAGAAGAAAAAAATTGTGAAAACAATCTCCCCAAAACCGAAAAAAATTTGCAGATTATAAGAAGATTACACAAGTTTTCTGTGTTCAGATTGCTCTGATACCACTTGATGCAACCCAAGATCTTCTGAACAAGAAAACAGTCTTTTCATATCTGAATTTCTGATAGAAGTCTGCGATTTTTGCTAAGAATTTTCGATGGGAGAAGAAGAAGAAAACAGGATAGAGTGTTCCAAATCTAGAGAATTAACTCTATAACGATTCAGGAACAAACAGCTTTTAGAGAATTAACTCTATAGCAATTCAGTTGTTCAATGAAGAACAGAGATTCACTTTTGCTAGGAAAAGAGATAAAAACTTTAGAAAACTTTTATTGATAAAAACTTGGATGATCTTAAAGTCTGAGATTACAAAGCCTTAAATAGAACAATAAAACCCTAAAAACTACCCTAAGTCTGCGAAATTTCCTTTTCCCAAACAAAGAAGGAATTTCGCAGATCAAGCCTAAATTGGGCTTAAAATCAGACCCAAAAATAATTAAATAAACTAAGTCTAAAAACCCAAGTAAAACCCATCAAAAGTTCGACTAGACTAAACCGAAAGTTGAATGGTTAAAAGTCTTGGTCAAATCCTGGTTTAATTCTTGATCTAAAATTTGAATTGGTTCTGAATAAACCAACATTGCAATCTAGTCTTGAAGCCTTCTGGTTTGAGATCTGGTAATTGGCCCATTAGAGAAGACAAATGGATCTTGGTCTTCTTCATTCTCTTATGCCGCCATAACCGTCTCATCCTCCAAGCTATCTTCGTCTTCACTGTCACTTAGCTCCAGCTCAGCTACTTGTCCAGTCTGTATTGCATCAGAGTATTAAGACGTTGTTTTTAGAGTATTGAACTATTTTGTATCGATCAAGTTTTGAAAAAGTTTTGAGGGTAAAGCAAGAGTGCATATTGGTATAAATACAAGTGGTGCAAGGCTTTTCATCCATATAACTAATAACAAGTCTGAAAAAACATTTGATAGCTAATTTACCAAAAACTGATAACAGAAAATGATAAGAATTTGATCCTCCCAAACTCTATTTTGAGGTAACTATAAGCATAAACATTATCTTCTCCTCGATTTTTCGTCGATGTTTGCTTTTAGTACAATCAAATTTTTTTTATTTGTGTTAGCGTGAGACATCTACGGTTGAAATTTCAGTTGATATCGTCTCACTTCAACCATTCACATAAGGAGAATGAAACTCTTACCTAGAACATAGTCGTAACATTTTTATCCCAACCCATTGTCTTATCAAGTCCAAGCTTTTTAATTCTTACATTCTTGACCCATTTAAAGTCCATTCACTAAAATTCAATTTAAAAAGTTCATTCCTTATTTTTGTTAAATTGTCCAACAACTAAAGTTAAACTTTCCTTCCTTCCTTCCCCTCCCCTATAAATAGAACCCTTACCACCTTCAATTTTTCTTCACCAAGTCAAAGAAATACTTTGCACAGGAGGTCAACTTCTCAGCCAACCTCCACCGAATTTTAGCAACCGTCTCCTTCTAAGTTATTTTTCAGAGAGTTACCGGGATTTTTCCGGTGAACTTTCTGAGTTCTTTTTGGCGTGTCGGGCAGTTTTCCGGAAAGTCCCCGCGAGCTTCAACGCTTTTTCTGGTAAGTCTATCTTTTCCTTTCTTTCCTTTTCTTTCCTTTCTAGTCTTTGGTTAGGCTAGTTAGTTGGTCCGACAGGTTAGGGTTTGTTAGGTCGTCGGCCTCAACCGATTTGGTCCAATCTAACAGGATCGACCCAATTTTGCCAAATTAGGTTCTTTTCCTCGGCCTTTCACATTTTTTTTCCGTTTTTTTCTGGTCACGAGTTTCCTTTTTTGGCACTTCCCAAATATGGCAGGGTTCCATACTTTGCAACTTCCATTTAAGGAAAGTTTCGTTTCAGGATTATTTCCCTTTTTTAGCAGGTTCCCAGGTTAGGTCTAACTCAAGTTTCATGGTTCATGTTCTTCTGTTCAGAGGTGGATCGCCATCCAGTCAAGCCAGAAGTTCAGACTTGGGGCAAAGGTGAGGGCGAGACCCATACTCTTAATGCTTTCCTTATTCACCCTTTCTCGCGTAGTCTAGCACCGGGATATGTCATATTTGATTGTTTGAGTCTGATTGGAGTCTTATTTATTTTTGAGTCTGAATAAATCGGAACAGGTTGTTAGATGATTTCGTCGTTGGTTGTTTGTTGGTTGGTTTCTAGTGTGTGTATAGTTAGTGTTAGGCGAGACTTGCCCGAGGGTGCAGATACTGACTTTTGCATCAGGGGTGCAGATACAGACTTCTGCATCGAGGGTGCAGATACGAACTTCAGCATCATGGGGTCATGTTTGCATAGGGTACGATAGTAATTCGATCGTTGTCGTAGCCCTGTCAAATCGATAAAGGATCCACTGGGAGGTGCCAATTGTCACTAACGACCATAGGACTAAGCTTCTTCGGAGGGTAGACGATCACTGAACTCGCATAGGGCCACGTTGTTTTCCATGTTTGGGTGCTTTAGGTGTCATATTTGCTGCTTTAGGTGACATGTTTGTTGCTTGTTCTAGAACTAGATTGCGTGGTTGAAGTGTTTAAGCCTGGTCTGCAGACTTATGGTTCCACTAGCATTCCCCACATCGCTGAGTGACTCCCATGTTGCTCACCCCCTCTTTTCCCTTCTTCTTTCAGGTGAGACTAACGAGTAGTCGGACAAGCAGGACGATTATGGTGTTGCTTTTGGGATGAATGGGATTTATATTATAAATTTCCTTTTTACTCGATATTTTTATTTACTTCTTCGGATTAAACTCGATTTGCTTTGGTTTGGATTTACCGGATAATGGAACATGGTTTATGATTAAGAAAATTTTATTCTCGGATAACTACAGTTACTTGAGTTATAAGCTAGAGTTAGTGACACGCCGTTCTCGAGAGAAAAATGAGAAGAGTGTTACATTTTGGAATCAGAACAGGTTGGCCGTCCCGGTTCTAACCAGGGAGACGGTTAGGAGGTAGAGTAATGACTGAATTGGATTTTCAACGATTTTCAGAAAAAATTAGGACTTGGGATTTTCAAAATTTAAAGGCACTAGACTGTTCAGCATTATTCCATTAATCATTAGTGTTTTCTTTTTCTTAGTAAAGTCTATCCATCTTGTTTTTTTTTTTTTTTGAAGTCTAACAACACCAGGTATACGTATTTTGGTCAGAAACCAAGTGGGAATAGTTGACACCAGAATTCAAGGACGAATTCATCTCAAGTGGGGGAGAATTGTAACATCCTTATCCCGACTCATTATCTTATCAAGTCTAAGCCTTTTTAATTATTTCATTTCTAGCCCATTTAGGTGTTTTTGGCTCTAGAAAATATTATCTACCTCGTTATTGACTAAATTATCCCTACGTAAAATTGATGATTTTAATTAAAAAATTTTTAAAAATCGGCATAATTTAAAAAAACCATGAATGGAAAAAACGACTTCAAATATACTATCGAATATTTGGTTTAAATATTCTGGGTAAGATTTCTTCTCATCAAGTCTTTCTAAAAGATTATGTTAAATCTATTGTTTATCTTATCAAACAAGATCTTAGTATCTCTATATAAACTTGGCATGTAGGCAACAGTTTTGGTGAGTTCGTTTTGACCAATCAAGTTGGGTTCTTCGCATCTTTAGCTTATGAACTCAGGTTTGGTTGTTCGTGTGGTTTGCCTACTCTTTGGTAGATCCGAAGTCTGTTGGTGCCCCTCCTCGTGTCGCTATGGTCACTTTTTTAATGCATGTTGTTTATTTTTCTTTGTAGGGTTAGCCAAATCCAAGATTTGTTCACCTCAACAACTCATTTTGTTATCGAAATGCTTTCGCTCTTTTGTGAATGCAGTTTTCTGGGAATCAAATTGTCCATGACTCTTTTTCCACACCTTTGTCGTTTAACAGATGGTAAACACTGCTCAATAATCTCTTAAAGCTTAATGCTTTTTGTGTAGTAATAGAAATATCAGGTGTTGCTGAGAATACAAAAGGAAAATAGCTCCTCATTCTTCTGCCAAAGGCATGTCGAGGAAAGATGGAATTTCCTCCCTACCGAGTAAAAGCTAATCTTAATAAAAAAAAGTTTTGCTCAATTCATTTTTGTTTTGTTTGGTTTTGATCGAGTGGGAACTCATTTATTGGGGAAACAAAACAGGACATCGAGCTGTTTTGCACCATTTAGCTTAAGAACATAGGAGAGAGCAGACAGAAGGAAAAAGCTCAAGAAGAGCTTGTACTGATACGGTTTATATTGTATTGGCTTGTCACTTACAAATTTTGTTGATCCTTAATATTTCAGAAGCTAGAGGAGAAATACAAAGCGATGGAGCTGGAGGAGAGGAGTGTGGAGAAAGAAGAGAGTAAACTACAGCAAAGCCTATGCTTCAAGGCGAAGGCACTTCCAAACTTCTACAAACAGAGACCTAAATACCGGGAAAAAACTCCCTTGAATGACAGGAAGAGGATATAGCTAAATTTTTTGGTGCCTTTTTGAGAGATGTTTTGTCTTGTGTAAACTGTCACAGTAGCAGAGAGGTGTTAAAGGGCCGAGAAGAACCAATCTGGTGAGGTCGTTGGTGACCAATTTGTTAGACAGCGGACTTGGCGGGAAGAAGGCGAACTTGGCTGCCACAGAAGACGTGACCCCTCCCATCTCCTACCTTCGTCACTCCGTCGTCGTCTCTACTCAAATAGGATTTCCCTTTAGAATTATTGAGTTGCTCTGGGTTTTGAGATTAAAGCTTTTTCTCTTGGGAACAGAGAGAGAGCGAGAGAGAGATTGTAACTAAGGAAAATGTTATCGAGTGGCTTTTTGTCACATTGATACTATATAACATTCTTTTGATGCCACTACCAAAAATCATATGTATTGTATCACTTATAATCTTTGTTTATATTATTTTTTGATTAACATAAGAATTTGCATCATTTTTATAAGTGATTCTGAAAGTGGTGACTACAATTTCTTTTGACTCTAATTTGCGATTGATGCAACTAGTTCCATCATTTATTTTAAATGATGTTAATATGTATCATCTTTTTAGTTGATAGAATAATTAGACCAGCATCAGCGCGGTTTCTTAGACCGTCTCTTAGCCCATTTTTTAATTTAAAAAAAAAAGAATATGTAAGAGTCGACCCTTAAAGCTCTTACCTAAGAGCATGTTTAATGGGATTTCTAAGTCATGGGTTCTTAAAAAAAACTATATTTAAATGTTAGGGCTTCTTAAATGTTAAGAAGTCCTCTTAGGTAAGAGACTTAAGAGCACCATTAACAATGTATCTTGTGGGGGTTCTTAAGAAAAAAGCATGTGGGGCCCGCAAAAAAAAAAAGAAACGTCTCCTCTCGTCCCAAATTAAGAACCGTTTCTTAGTTTGTTTTTCCACTTTTCGCGGGCCCCACCGCCACGTGGCGGCCCGCGATTGGTGGTTTTTTAATTTTTTTTTTTTTTAAAACGCACCAAAAAAAAATAATAAAAAAATAAAAATAAGAAACCCATTAGGGGTTTCTTTGATAAAGATGCTCTAAGAGCCTTTTTCAAGATGTTCTTAACATTTAAGAACCCCTTATGATTAAAATATTTTGTTTAAGAACTCATATTTAAGAACCCCCATTGAACATGCTCTTACATGAGTCTCTTAGTGTTTTTTGTCAGAACTACTTCATTTTCAGATCGGTTCCGGTTCGATTTTTTCGTTTTTTTTGTTTTTTCGGTTTTTTATGGTTTTTTTATGATTTTTTGGGTTTCGGATCCGTTTAAAATTTCAAGAATCGATCCGGATCTGAGAGGATCCGATCTGAACCGATCCAAAAATTCATCGGATCCTAAATAGAAGGATCCGAAGATCCGAGATCCAAATAATCCGAACAGAAACCGATCCGAGGATCTGAATGCCCATGCCTGTTTTGAAGTTTGGTTATCTACAAAAGAAATTAAAAAAAAAAAAAGAAATTTAAGAACCCCGTTTGGGGTTCTTGCAACAATAGAAAAAAATGCTAAGAACCCATTAATGGTTTAAAGATACAGTTTAAAAAATGATGTTAAAAAATGATGTTAAAGATACAGTTTTTATGATTAATTGTAATATTTTCATTTTTTAATAAGAATTAAAAATATATACTTTTCGAAATATTATTCTTTTTTCCAACTCGGAAATATTATTTTATTCATATATTTTTACTAAAATTCATTTTCAGTAAAATTTGTTAAGATTTTGCTTGATATTTATTAATATATATTATACATAAATCAATTAGATTGTTTAAACTTTAAACTCATAAAGAAGAAATCTTATATATGCATACATTGTTCAAATGCATAATTTTACGTTGCACGTTGAATAATTATTTTCTGTACAAATCTACAGAAACTCTTGACAAAAATATCAAAACCACTAAATCACCGTAACCACTTTGGTTTTTCCCTTCATCGAATCACTGTAACTCCAAATACTTGGTCGATATTATTTTTGCATGAATGTTGTGTTTTCTGTAGATAAAATAAAAAATCAACATCACAAACAAAAACAAAAAAGTTATATGAGCGGAAAGGCAAAATTTTAAACATAAAACCAAAATATATGTGAAGAATAAAAAGCAAACGAAAGAATTATTTTAGTAGAAGAAAATGTTGCAGTACGGGATTCATAAACTTTACTTAAAATAATTAACCCAAAAGAAAATTATCTATGATTATTTGGAGAATAGTTTCATGAGTAAGGAAGTTTACCTAAAGTTTGGAACTTGAAAGAGGACTCTAATGTAGTTTGGATCCAGTGGAAGCCTTTAATGCTTACTTTGATAGACTTTTTTATTCAATGATTAAAAGAGTGAACTTTTCTTTTATTATAAAATAACTACCAATAAAGTTTGTAGAGAAAAGATTGTGAGATGATGTGAAGGTGGAGATGAAGAGGATGGATTGAAAGTGGTGGAAAAAAAGAGTAGAGAATGAATAAAAATAAATAGATCGTGGGAAGTAAATTACAATGTTAGATTTCAAAGAGATTTAGCAAAGATCTAGAGAAAAACAAATCATGGAGATACAGGAGTTAAGTGATTATTGATTATCAAATAAGTGATGCTTTTTTTTTTTCCAATATCAACCGAAATAATCTATAAAGTATTTTTATAGAAAATATTAGGATTATATTAGAAATTAATAAAAAAAAAATAACATAAAGGTGATTGTATCTTATTTTTCTTTAAAAATTTTCGTTAATGATCTTTCTTGTCAGCAGTAATTTATTATATCATATTTTTCTATATAAATTTTTTTAACATTTTTAAATGATGTTACAAAAATTTATAAAAAAATAATTATATAAGTCATGTAAATTTATATTTTGTATCAATTTTATTTAAGTGATACAAATTAATAGGATTTTGTATCAATTTTTTTTTAATTAATGCCAAATACGGCAAAAACAATATCAATTATCATAATTGATACTAAATCACATATTTTGTATCATTTGCCGGTAAGTAATTTAATATACAATCATTTAATGTAATGACACTGCTTTATTGATGCAATACAACAATTTTGTTGTAGAGTGTTTCTTTTTCATAATTCCAATGTAATATGATTATGTCAGTTTATTTTGTGTAATGGCTATTAAGTTTGGGTGACGTATCTATATGAGTTTTAACGTATTTCAATTTTCAGTTATTTATGCTCTGCTTAGCAAAAACCATCGGAGTATAGTATAGAGGTTGGTCCATATTCTTGATTTTGTTCATTCACTTTTCACTTGTATTATAGCAGCATGTTAGCAATATATGTGTTTTAGGGTTACAATGAGAATAAAAGTGGCAGCTCAAATTGTTGTTTTGTTTCTACTGGGAATGACTAAGACCTTGAGATAAACGAGAGCTAAATGTTGTTATAGGATTCCCCTATGTCTTTAGGTTCTCAAGTACTGAAACTATAAAAGATGTTTTATTTTGCTCTGATGTTGTAATCTCCAAATCGTCTCTTCCTATTCTACAGGCACGGGACATCCCAAATTATCTTTGTCAATTCAAGATTTGTTAATATTTAATAATCTCCAAGCAATCTCCTCAAACTTTTAACAACACAGAGTTTTCTGATGACTAAATTTTTGATTAATACATACTAACAATGGATTGAGAAAGAAACAAACTTGAAAAGTACAAAGCAATATTAAGCCTATCAACAGTAAATGAGTTTTGTAAAGAGGATTATGAGCTCTGTTTGTTCTTGCTGAACGTGGAAGCCATGATCCTAACTGAGAAATTCCTTTAGCGTTGCAAAGAAACCCTTGTTTTGATGATGTGTAGATTGGTGGCAAAATTTTTTGTTGTTGTAATTTGTAAATGTAAAAAATGCATGTATAACTGTTTGATGTAACTGTAATCGAGTATGAAAGGTGATTGAATCAAGCCATTAAAGAATGCAATCTCCACATGACACTACTTGCTTTATGTATCGTGGGACCATATATAAAGGTTCTGACGCTAATTATCTATTGGTATTGAACTGCAAACTTGTTTTTCCGAGCTATGGAGTTAAGATGTTATATTCTTTGTTTCGGATTTGAACATATAGGTTCTTAAGGATGGTATTTTGAATCCTAAGACCACTGTAGTTTCCATCTTTCCATCTCCAATACATTATGCTTGTCCAACCGAGGTTCAGTGGCATGCCAAAGCTAGGATCATCAACGTTGGAGCCAATTTCTCTGTTGTTGGTCGCCATCGAGCTGGTATGAGCCACCCAATAGAGAAGACCACGAAAAGAAAGTGCTTATTATGGCACCATGATTAGAACGGCTCAACATCTTCCTTTGAAGGTTAGATCGAGTGTTGGGGTTTCAAAAGTTCATAGATATTGTGATAAATTGATTTGTTTGTCTATTGGTCACTGCATATGACACAACTCAAGGAAAAATGGCCTTTTTATATCCTTCTGGCTCTCAAGACTTCCTCTCCTTGTGATGGACTAAGGTAAAACTGTAAAATTAAATATCCAAATATCCAAGACTCGCACTTGAATAATGTTTTTCTTTTCCTCTCATAGAAGCGCAATTTGGCGAAAAAGAAAGAAAACTCACCAGTCGGTTTCATGTGTCCATCTGGTTAGTTAATTACTACGACAGTCTCAATGTCAAGTCTGGTAACGGAAGGGTTTTAGAAGCTGTCGTATCTGCTTGATTGCAACGATTACGTATCCAACAAGTTTCATGTGTTCTGCCTGCTACGTACCGAGTATGTGTTTAAAGAAGCTTCCCAATAAACACTATGCATTTGTATAAAATAATTGTGTGTTCTCTGCGTCTTCATTGCAGTCACATGGTCTGTTACAGATTTGCCTATTATAATGTTCTGGATATTTGTTACCATCTCGTGTAATAATAATGAATGGTATATTGTAGATATAAATCACATAAGTGCATCATCATAAACAAATAGCAAAAGAATATAAATAAAACTACAAGGACGAGACGAGAATGATTTTAGGTGCATCCTCCTTAAGTTGTCTTGTATTTTAAGGTAACCAAGTACTCGGGTGATTACCGGAAAATTCCTCTCCCTTTTAAGGTGGCTTTTCTATCGTACAACGGAACTCAAGCACCTCAACTTTACTATGTTGATTTCTCGAATATAGTCTCTCATAAAAGCCACCATCGTCTTATTTGGTAAAATTTTTTTGTTCTTTATATGGCATATGAATTAGTTTTTCGTATAATATAGATTGATTGTCTGGTCTCTGTTTAAACGATTCTCTTGTAGATGTTATGGGTCACGTCATTAACGTCGGTCCTCTGGTAGATGTGGGTGAAAGGGATGTGGACACAAAAAGATCGACATTATACTCTGTAATGAGATGTAAGTGTTCTCTCTTAGATTTTGACGTTTAGGATTTGCATTTTGCTCGGTGTTCAAGAAATCCATGCCTGGGAATTCTTAGAAAAAGAAACCAAAACAATGTTTTAATTTGTTTCCCTTGGTCGCCCTTTGCTGAATTTTATTTGTGTTTGCATGACACATGATTTTGTGTCGTATACTAATTGGTTTCTAATATACTAAACTATATTTTATTTGACCTTACGCAAAAAACAATTAAAAATATAATGTATGCGTCTGTCTTTTTTCTGTTCTCAGTACATAGCCAACGAAACAAACACAGAACCAAAAATATTAGAATTGTTTATTATTGAAAAAATTGATGAATACTCACCATGCTCGTGTGTGGCACGGGCCAATCAACTATCTAACTAATTAAAAGGTGCTCATTTTGAACTCTAAGACTGTCCACATCAACTCTTTAGAGAGAGCACACCCTCTTGCCACATCAGCATCATTCACACGTAACATGCCCTTCATCATTCACACGTAACATTCCCTTCTCTGGACCAAACCACAACGCACTAAAAGGTATGGGCCTGCGAATTCAGAAGCCCAATTGTGCAATAAACTCTTCTTCCCTAGAAACGGTTTCGTCGTAGCCACTACAATGTTGTCGAAACCCTAACTCCCTTCACCTTCTGAGAAGATTCAACCTCCCAGCTTCCCTTCTTCTTCTCCTCTCCGTTTATGTGCGTAACTCAGAGTAAATACCCTCACGACACTTCATCCTCCCACTTCTCCTTTCAGTTTCTTTTTTTCACCACACGACAATGCTTAAATCTACACTCGACGATGCGTCCCTCGCCATTAAAACCACCCACAAAACCTCGCCTTCCCTATCATAAAACCCCAATCGCGAGTTATACTGCCGAGAATTTTAAACCCACCGGCTATGGACCACGTTGCCGACTCCAAGATCTCACCATCCACTAACCATAGGGACCGTGTCCAAAAGCTCCACCACCACCATTAACTGTAAGTCATTCTCGAGGCGTTAATTGTGATTCATTCTTTACTTGCTTTGGAAATTGAAGATGGACACAAAAAGAAAAAGTGTCTCACATACAAATATACACACAATGTGCATCTGTGTGTGTTTGTTCTTTCGTCTCTGTTTTGAATAGATCTACAGATGCTAAGTATTGAGAGTGCTTTGTGAATTTCGATTCTGGCGTAAAGTGAGAAACTTTGTTTGTTTGTGTGTGATTTACAGCAAGAGCTTATGTAAATGGAGAATTTATTTCTCCTACCCATGAGATAAATTTAAATGATATAAAAGAAAAAAGTCCATGACTTTCTCTGTGTTGAACCCGTTCCATTGCTACGTTTATATGGTGCACCATTGAATCTTTCCATTGGTACGTTTATGATTCTGGTTTAAAGGTTAGTTGATAATGACAATCTTGAGAAAGCAATGGAGATTGAGTATATGGTTGTTAGAGGTTTTTTTGCAGACCTTGTTGTTTGTAGCTATCTAATGATAGGGTGCGTGAAAAATCTGATGTCGATGGTGTTTTAAAGCTTTACAAGGAGTTGACGGAGAAGTTTGGCGGATTTGTCGATGATGTGGTGGTTTGTGGGCAATTGATGAAAGGATATTTTATGAAAGAGATGGAGAAAGAAGCCATGGAGTGTTATGAGGAAGCTACTAGAGAGAACTCAAAGATGAAGATGAGTGCTATGACTTATAATTACGTCCTGAAGGATCAATTTTCTATCACAATCAAACAACCATAAAGAACATACAAAAGATTCGGGTTTCAATCAAAACAATTTTAAAATTTTTGAGTATAGCTTCTTGGCAAGAAGCTTAGCAACCTTTGCAACACATTCAACCAAAAAGGTTCAACGAAATGTAAGTTTTACAAGGGGCATTTGATCTAAAAGTCAAGAAAGAAGACTAAAAGTCCCCCTTTCGATTCTTTAATACTTAGTATGGATATAATTTCAAGTCAAAGTAATCAAAAGTTAACAGTGACTGTGTTTAACGTTTAATTAAAAAGAATACAAGGGGGAAGTTTGATACAAACATATGGCAACTTTTAATGTATAGCAAGAAAAGAGATCATGAGATATTCTTGAAGAAAAAGGTGAGAGAAAAAAACCAAAATGTGTAACCAACCTCGATTCGGTTGTGGAGAATGTGCTATAAGCTTTAGGAAAGATAAAAAGATCGAAGAAAATAATGCCTTAATAAGGTCTATGTGATTCACAAACAATTTAAGTGTTCTCTAAAAATATATTACAAAACGTAAATATCAAAACACTAAACGAATATCTTTTAAGGGAATTACATTAGTAAAAAGTTAAATTAATAAAAATTCCTGTTTCTGAATACAACTCTTAGAATTTAAAAAACAACTCATACACAATAATTATCTATGAAGATATAATTTATACAACTTTGCTACAAACAAAATCACCAAAAAAAAACAAATATAACTACATATTGGGGAAAAAATGTATGCATAGCGCGGATTAGAACTATTGACAGAGTTCATATATTATTTCATCTACAAAATTTAAAACTCCAGTCCACATGTTCACATTTAGAACTATTGACAGAGTTCGACTACAAAATCATGGGCATTCATATACATCAAAACTTCAAAATTTAAAGAACTTTAATAAAAGTATATGAATTGTTGCTACTTTGCATAAAAAGTACTTCTCCTTTGTAGAAAAGATGTCGACCACTTGAACAATTGAAATCTCAACATGATAGTAGCACATAGGTAAGGACTTGAAATGACATTAAGATACGAAAAAGCATTTTAGGATGGTATGATACGTCAAATACTAAAATAAAAATTCCAGTTTATGAATGCAATTTTTACAAAAAAAAAATCCAGTTTATGTCTCGACGTCTAATTTGTTATTTTACTTAATTTTTATTGATGTTCCAATGGTTAACATGATAGAAAACCAAATATATGGTACCTTTCATATGTTCATTTCTTCCAATCTTCATGTTCATAATCTTCTACACTATGTCTATTAGTATACCGATCAAAGTTCTTGAAACTGGTTTGCATGCTATCATACCTTTGGATGGTTTAAAAATGAAAAACAAATAAGTCATGTTTCTACGCCTTAGTACTTCTAAAGCAACCTACATAATTATCAAATCGACAAAAAAATGACATAGTGTTTTGTTATATTAATCTCAAATTAGGAAAATAAATTTAAATACGTCCACCCGCCCGTAGGGCGGGGATATCCCCTAGTAGTTATATAATAAGAGGCCAACTCTCTCTCTCCAAGGTGTTGACACCTCATAACTTGATATATTTACACGTGTACTACTGAAATAAATTTATTAAAATCCATTAATAATAACTATAAACTTTTCATCTTCTATATTGAAACAATGAAACCGTCAAAAAGAAAACAATGAAACATCGTAATGAACTAATGATTAATATATCTTCATCAGTTAAAGGGATGTTTCACAATAATTTACATTGAATGGAAATAGTTAACATGAGCTACCCGATTAATATACAGTGACTTTTTGTGCATGACCGATAGTAAATTTTGACATCTTGCTTAATATGATGTTGTAGTCATTTAATGATCTTTTAGTTTTGCTTACAATGCTTACAATTGGCAACAATATTAACACTTTTACATCTTCTCTTTGAATGCATGCATGGTTTTGATCATAGAAATTTAATTATAAATCATATGTATAAATATATTTTGGTAAAATGAAACTACAAAATACCGCGCATAGGGCGAATATCATCTAGTTCAATTTAAAAAGTCTATTTCTTATTTTCGTTAAATTTTCCCACATCAAAAGTTTAGTTCTCCTTCCTTCTTTCCCCTCCGCTANTAAAAAGAACCCCTCCCCCCCCCCCCCCCTTCAATTTTTCTTGACCAAATCAAAGCAATATTTTGCACTGGAGGCCAGCTTCTCGGCTAGCCTCCACGGGCTTTTAGCCACCGTCTCCGACGGAGTTCTTTTCTGAAGAGTTCCCGAGATTTTTTCGGTGATTTTTCTGAGTTCTTTTTGGCGTGCCAAGCAGTTTTCCGAAAGGTCCCGGCGAACTCTGACGCTTTTTCCGGTAAGTCTATATTTTCCTTTCTTTTCTTTTCTTTCTTTTCTAGTTTTCGAGTAGGTTAATTAGTTGGTTTGACCGGTTAGGGTCTGTTAGATTGTCGGCCTCGTCCAGTTTGGTCCGATCTAACAGGTTCGACCCAGTTTTGCCAAATCAGGTTCTTTTCCTCAGCTTTTCACATTTTTCTTTCCGATTTTCCCTGGCCCTGACTTTTCTTTTTGGGCAGTTTCCAAATATGGTAGGTTTCCATATTTTGCAACTTCCATTTTAGGAAAGTTTTTGTTTCCGCAAGTTTCCCTTTTTAGCAGATTCCCAGGTGAGGTCTAACTCGAGTTTCCTGATCCATGTTCTTCTTTTCGGAGGTGGATCGTCAGCCAATTAAGCTAGAAGTTCAGACTTGGGGCAAAGGTGAGGGCGAGACCCATACTCCTCATGCTTTCCTTACTCATTCTTTCTCGCATAATCTAGCATTGGGATATGTCTTTTTTGATTCTTTGAGTCTGATTGGAGTCTTATTTATTTTTGAATATGAATAAATCAGAATAGGTTGTTAGATGATTTCGATGTTGGTTGTTTGTTGGTTGGTTGCTAGTGTGTGTATAGTTACAGTTAGGCGAGACTTGCCTGAGGGTGCAGATACTGACTTCTGCATCGGGGGTGCAGATACGGACTTCTGCATCGGGGGTGCAGATACGGACTTCTGCATCGGGGGTGCAGATACGGACTTCTGCATCTCGGGGTCATGTTTGCGTAGGGTATTGTAGTAAGTCGATCACTATCGTAGCCCTGTTAGATCGATAAAGTGTCCACTGGGCGGTGCCAATGGTCACTAACGACCATACGACTAAGCCTCTTCAGAGGGTGGGCGATCACTGAACTCGCATAGGGCCACGTTTTTTTCCATGTTTGGGTGCTTTAGATGCCTTGTTTGTTTTTTTAGGTGAAATGTTTGCTGCTTGTTTTAAGACTAGATTGTGTGGTTGAAGTGCTTAAGCCAGGTCTGTGGACTTATGGTTTCCCTCCCCACCTCGTTGAGTGGCTCCCATGTTGCTCACCCCCTATTTTCCCTTCTTCTTTCAGGTGAGACTAACGAGTGGTCAGACAAGCAGGACGGTTATGGTGTTGTTTTTGGGATGAACGAGACTTACAATTTATTTTATTTTTATGCGATATTTTTATTTATTTATTTATTCGAAATAGACTCAATTTGCTTTGGTTTGGATTTATCGGATAATAGAACGTGGTTTATGATTAATAAAAGTTGATTCTCGGATAATTTTAGTTAATTAAATTATAAGTTAGGATTAGTGACACGCCGTTCTCGAGAGAAGAAGAGACGGGTGTTACAATAGCATTGAAAACGCAAGAAACAGAACGGTGAGGATCAAAGTCGTGAACAATGAAGGCGAGACAATACCGAACACAACTATGTCCAAGTACATAACATGCTCTGATTCCATATGGCCACGACAAAAAAATACTAGGGAATTAACCATACCAAAATTGTTTCACTTAGAGATTCACCATGATAACATTCGACAAAGAGATGAAATAGTACAACACAGAAATAGTAAGAAGAATAAAGGATAACTCGGCCGTAGATGTGATGTTGAGATTCTTTGACCACGGATTGCTGCTTCAAGTGGTTGAATCCTCTCCCCATTGATGAGGTCTACAACGTCGTGGAAAGAAATATTTTCTCGGTGATTTGAATATACAAAGGTCATGTTTCCAGAATTTAAAGATCTTCAAATTATTATGCTGCTAGAAAAAATATGTTATGGAGCGATCTTAAGTCTCATTTCATCACTTCTAAAATTATGTGTATGAGATCAGTTCCTGACACTCTTGCTGCCACTGGTTTGTTTATTTGCCTCATTGAGGTCGACGTCGAAGCTCCTCCAAATATCTTGGTAGTTTGTAAATATGTATTATCCTTTAAAGACTACCAAAAATCCACTCCCAATATGTTTTGTTTTATTTTTTATTTGGCCATAGAGACCAAACTTCCCGATTTCTCTACAACAAATGTGTCAGTTCTTTGTTGGTGACATCATAGACTTAAATAACAACATTGGTAATTTTGTCCTTCTTCCTTTTCTTTTTGTAAGTTCAAACATTAACATCTTAAATTTTTATTTCTAACTATTAAACTAGATTAAAAATAATAGGTTGCTTGCGCTGCACATAGACCAAGATGGGACATGTGATCATTCTTTTCTTACAAAGCATAAAAGAAATGGGTTTTATTGATAGTTTAGTTTCTTTATTGAGCCTAATACTTTTTATAAACCCCACACATAAAACTCATTACTGTAGACTATAAAAACACAAAAAAAACATTAAAAACAAGATGAATATAATAAAATTGGTAAACAAATGACTAACGATGAACTATAATATTTTACATACTAAAATATGATGTGTATAATATAAAACCAAATCATGTCGTGCAAAACACGGACCAACAATTAGTTTTTCAATAACTAACAATGATTTTAATCTACACTTTAAATTTACGGGTTATACTTACGTGGATTTCAACTTAAAAACCTAAATTTTAATGATAGTAGAGTTTAACTCGCACGTTCACGCGGGTATTTTTCATTTTATAAACGTATAACTTTCATATTATCATAAAAAA
>OVAN01008855.1:0-17646 GCA_900406275.1 Anastatica hierochuntica | reverse complement strand
ATTGAAAATATTGTCTTAGTTCGAAGTGGATTCTTTCAGAAAATGTGATATTTTTAATTTCTTTTAAAACCAAAGCTAAGTTTAAATTTGACATTTTCATCACTAAATTTCATTAGAATTTTTTTTTACTTATCAAGTGTCAAAGAGAATAGATAACTAAAGTTTAAAACATACGTAATATAACTAGAAATCCACAAGAACACTAGTACAATCAACCCGTGGACAACCCGCGAAAACCTACGGTCTAGCCCATCAAAACCCGCGGACCATACAGGCCGGGCCCGAGTAACCCGCGTTTTTATGGACAATTTTTACCCGTGTCCAAACCCGCCCCGCAACGGTCTTACTTGGGTCTAACCCGCGGGTTGCATTCCACATTGACATCTCTAGTCAAGAGCTTAAAGAAGCAATTGGAAATTCACAACTGCACCAAATCTCAAACATTTTCTATGGCGAATGCTTTCAAATGATATGTCTATAGGAACAGTGTTGCGACATAGAAGAATTTTAATGGACACTATTTGCAAATGGTGTTGGCAAGCACGTGAAACAAAAGAGCACCTATTCTTACAAACATGCTTAAGCAATATGGCGTGACTCTTAGATTTCTAATATTGCATTCACCGGTTCTTCTTCTACGTTTGAAAAAAAAATTCATAGAGATTATAAATCTCCTCAACAACAAACAAATCCAGGTTGTTTCACGACAACTAACTATATCGATCCTGTGGAGAATCTAGAAAAGTGAAACCAGTTAGTGTACCAAAAGCAACAAAGCAAATGGGAAATAGATTTGCAAATGGCACAACTAGACGCAGAAGAATGGATTAGTGCAACAAATATGGTTCTCTTATCTGTTGTAATTTTGCAAGTTTTTATTCGAGTTTTTAGTCTAGAAATGTTATTTTTCAAAGTATTTTTGGTCCTTTTGTGTTTTTTTTTGTGTTTTACACATCACATGCTCAAATCAAAGATAAGAACACAGTATGACAGAATTTAGAGCTTAAGTATCATTTTGGACGAATAGTGCAGAGAAGCTGGAACGCGAAGAGAAAATTCTTGGCAGAATGACATGAATCGGTCGATCCATGCTTATCTAAAGTCAATGCCTGAATGAATCTTAGATGAACAAATTATCTAAAGTCAATGGAAGTTGATGTTTAAGTTATTTATGAACATATCAAACATGATTAGAATGCATGTTTAGGATTCAAAACTCAAAGGAAGTTAGTGTCTAGGCTCCTTAAACATAGTAAATTAGTGCTACAAAAGTATGTTAGTTTAAATCCGTGTTTGAGTTCAAGATGGTTCTGAAACTTGTTCCCTCATTAACAATTTAATTCAATAAAAAAAATGATTCCCTGAAAAAACCTTGTGTCTAGCTCTTCTCTTAAATTGATTTACAACCCGTTATTTGCTTTCATGCTTTCTGCTTGCTTGAATTCGATTTTAGGATCTCTTTCAAACTCGTCTTTTTCATCTTAGCCCGCTTGTGATCTTAGATCTTCGTGTGATCATTGGTCCTTGTGGATTCGATCCCAAACCACTACAACATGCTCTAATTGTACGCTTGCTGTGATTTCTCGGATGAAAACCTTACCTATTAAGTTTTAGGTGTCCTTTACTCATTTAAACTGGATAAGGGAAATATGTCGGTGGAAATTCAAGTTTAAGAGAGTGGCATTCTCCTGAATTCAAAGATCATCAAACAAGGTTGCCGATTGTCTGAAAAAATTACCTTTCCCACTAAATTCATTATTCCAAAGTTTTTTCTTTATGCCAAATTGTATCACTCAACTGTTGTTTGACGATCACTAATTAATAAAGTTTCAGACGTTATAAAAAGGACATGGGTGCACATGTATTATCCCATCAGAAGATAGTTTCTTTTATAAAACTTAAAAAATTACTCTTTTTAAGTTTTTGTTGTGTAGATTATTTAGTTCGACACCATACTTCTACCTAACTTTTATTTTTCTTGTGTGTTAAAATATATGGCCATTTTACCAACTTTTTTTTGTTAAAGGTTTTTCTATTAAAAATGTGCAGAGAGTTACGGAACATACAAAAGGATTGCTAAAACAAGTCTAGACATATGGGAAAGACACTACGAATGGACAACAAAGAACACTTATTAGCGAATTAAAGGTGAGACCAACAACCGTAAGAGGAGAGTTAAACCCAACCAAATGCAGGGTGCGCGCAGGAAAAGATACAAGCCAGTGCTCCGGAGAATAGCTAACACCAATCTGAGTCGAAACCTTCCCTGAAAGGACAGAAGAAACAGCTCCCGCACAGAGGCCAAACTACACCTAACTCCATTCATCCAACGATTGGCCTGTACCCAGAGCTTCGAACAGTCTAACAATCCCACATCACGAAACCGAGGTAGAAGGAGATATACCTGTTCAGCCAAAGCTACCACTTGTCAGCAAAGATGAAACACCGAAGCTTGGTTGCTTTACGGATCGAAAGCAGGTGGCGAGAGAAGATGCACAGGCCTACACTCCTTCCCGTGGCCTATCCGAGCGGCAAGAGAAGAGGCGCAGACTCGGACTAGACCCTAAAGACATCCACATTCTGATGCACATCCAACCGAAGAAAACCAACAAGTGAAGACAAAGAGAGCCGATGAGAGTTGAAAGAAGCTGACCGAAAGGAGTCAAAACACGACGAGAAGGCTTATGGCGGCGAGAGGAGATGCTCAGACCATCCTGGCGGCAAGAGAAGAGCACAAACCAGGCTGCCCGACGGCTTGACTAAACCCAGTGAGCACAAACCCAAACACAAACCAAACTTATACTGAGCAAGCAAAACAACCTCTTACCGAAAACACAGACACGAAGATAACAGGAGAGAGCATAGAAGATAAAGGCACAAGGAAGACACAGACTTTAGCCTTTAATCAGAGAAGAGACAAGGAGCAACTAAGATTTACCGACCAAAATAGAGTGAAGGAGCACGCCTCTGTTGGAATCGGAACCGAGCCAACAAAAGGAAGGAAACCAACCCTACGCCTAAACCGCTTGGGTGGAGACACGCTCTGGGAACCAACAGTAGGAGGAGGTGACTAGAACCGCAGAAACCAACCTCGATCCATAAACAGAACTAGCCGGTGAAAACACTCCAACTACGGCTTGCCATTGAAAGGATCAGAACCATCGGAAATCAGATCTGGAAACCCGAAGCATTTCTCATACTCAATCGAGCAAACTTAGCCACCGCGAAGCCTCAATCAGACGGATCNGGGGGGGGGGGGGAGAGGAGGAGCAAGCAGCGAGACCGCCGGAGCTCAACTCCTCTCCGACGAAGCAAACAACAGACGGCGGCTAAGATGATTAGGGTTTTGGGGAGAGACTCCAGAGAGAGTTTCCTCTCTCTCGTGATTTTTTTTTGTTTTTTAATGGAAAATAGTTCAAATAACAAAAAAAAATCAATAATTTTTTTTATCAAAAAAAAATTAATAATTAAACTAACATTTTTCTTCTTTTTTCAAAATTGTTTTTAACCGTTTTACCTCTATTTTTATGGAAAAATATCAATGGATATTACAAAAAACCATTAATTAAATTTTAAAGATTTACAAAAATCTCACATTTTTCTTTCCCTTTAAAATTACACTCTCACCCTTCCTTCTTCTACTCTCTTTTTTGTTTTGTTTTTATTATTACTAGAGTTTAACCCGCACGTCTGTACGGTTATTTTTCATTTTATAAATATATAACTTTAATATTATCATAAAAATTTATATTGTCTCTTATTACATTAGTAATGTATAGTGATTTTTTAATCAATTTCATTTTTATTAATTGTTATTAAATTTTTGAATTAGGTATAATAAATTCATAATTTGAAATAATGAAACAGAGAATCTTTTTTAAAATATGTGTTTTGAAGATATATAACCGTAGATATGAAAGTTTAACATATGTTAATAATTTTATTTTTTGTACAATCTTACATAGTTTGCAAAATTTAACCCGTTTTAATGATGAACGATAATTTATTTAAAGAAATACTTTAAAAAGAAAAAAATAGGTTAATTACCTATTTAATATAATTTTTTCATATTTAATTCATAGAATACTTCTATTTAATATAATATAGACTATAGTTATGAAATTTATAATAGCTTAGAATATTTAAAATTTTAGTAAGATTTTGTTAGATATTTTCTCAACAGATTTTGTTATAACTAAAAATAAGTTCAAAATTATAGTTAAAATTTATTTATTATTAATATCTTTATTGCTTACTAAGATTATTTATAAACATTATATGTTTTACTGATTAATATAAACTAAATTTTGATCCGCGCCAAGAGCGGGATTATATAATTTTTTGGAAAATTTAATATTTATAGTGTTTTTAATAGTATTGTAAATTATATATAACACATGTCTAATATTTTGCAACATTTTTTAACAAAAAACATATGTTAATATAATACGGATGTCTTTTGTACGATTATGTGTAATACGACAATAAAGCTGGATATTCAGATTTTTCGATCGGGTTAGTTTAATTTTTGAAGGACCCGTATATGTATTGGTAATCTGTCGATTCGAGTTATTTCAAATTCAAATTAGTTCTAAAAATTTAAATGAAAATCAAA
The DNA here is from genome assembly GCA_900406275.1 of Anastatica hierochuntica. Lineage (NCBI taxonomy): Eukaryota > Viridiplantae > Streptophyta > Magnoliopsida > Brassicales > Brassicaceae > Anastatica > Anastatica hierochuntica. The sequence goes on along the minus strand of OVAN01008855.1, from coordinate 13,031 downwards.
ACATCAAATAGTTCGGTTTGGTTTGGTATTAACTCAAATCACACAAAAAGTCAAAATAAACAATACAAACATTCATATATTTTAACTTAGTTCAAGATATTTTTTAGCAACAAAATAAATATTATGCGGTTCGATTTTTTACAACCGAATAAATCTGAAATATGATTAGAAATGTTTTCTAAGTGACTATATAATGTCTATTTTATAATAGAAGTTTATTGCTCTTCAAAACCCTCTCAACCAATATGGGACAAAATAACACATCAATTTAAAAACATCAAATATTTATGCATATTGGATTTATGAAATTGAGATAAAAGAGTAACAAATTTTTTATATTTTATTAAATCTTTTATTTTTTTATTGAAATATTTCAAATCAAACTTTTCTACGAAATTGGAACTAAAAGACAAATTTTATTTGCAAATTTTTTTTGTCATTTTTATTTATTTGCAAACATTAACTGAAACTGAATGATAACTGAACACTAAACGATTTGGTTTCATTTTGGCGTTAACATGAAAAAATAAAAATCAAACAATACATATATTATGTTTTAAAGCAGTTCAAACTATTTTTGAACTAAAATAAATAAATATCATTCAATTCGATTTCTTTAACCCGAACATATGTAATATATGATAAAACCTGCTTTATAAGGCAACATGTGTTTATTTTATATTATAAATCTTTTGCTCTTAAAAATTTTATAACCGGTGTGGACCAAAACAACATACCAGTTTAAACATATTTAATATTTTTACATATTGGACTTACGATATTGGGCTTAAAATAATAAAAATTTAACTTCACTGTTTTCAAAATATTTTTAGTTTTTTATTAAAAATTTTCAAATCGAAATTTTCTAACTGTTAGTATATATTTTCTTTATATATTAGCAAGATTTAATTGAAAATTGATCGAGAATCGAAATACGAAATAATTTGGTTTCAGTTCTGTTTTAACCCTAAAAGGGCAAAACAAAATATAAAAAACTATTATACTTTAACTCAATTCAACCCATTTTAAAACCAAAATTAAATAAATACTACTCGGTTCAATTTTTTAAAACCAAATATATATGAAATATGACAAAATAAGTTTTTAAAATGAACATGTGAGGTCTATTTTATATTTTATTACTATTTTTCAAAACTCTCACCACCAATGTGAGACAAAATAATAAACCAATTAAAGACATTTGAAGTTTTAGGTATATTAGGCTTACGAAATTGGAATTAAAAGAACAAAAATTAAATTTTTCGTTGATTGTGAAATCCTTTTTTCGGAAATTATTAGCAAATTTCTTTTTTTGCAATCATAGATATTTCAAATTTTTCGCAACAATGTATAATCAATATATATTAACAATATAAAAAAGTAGTTTGAAAATATTTTATTTGATTGATTATTGGCTTAGAAATAAATTAATTGATAATATATTTTCATTTGTTTAATTTATAATTTTATTTAATAAAGAAAGTGATGATTGGTTACTATTTCCTCAAAACCCTCTTTGATTGACACGTAGGATTTTTTCTACTCATTTTCTCTCTCTGTCTCCTCAATTAATATATAAGATAATTAAATATGTCATATATAATTAATTAAATGGTCTTACAATGACTTGTCAATAGTAAATAAAAATAGTAACTCTATTTTAATATAATAGATTTTTTCTTTCATTTTTTTCTTTCATCATTCCAAATTCCTTTACTTTTTTTGTTTTCTTCTTTTGAAATAAAAACTATATTAAAAGTTTGATTGCGAAAATTATTTTTTTCCAATATATCATAACTCAGGTTTTTTAAATCGGAGATATATTTATTAATGCAATTTAAAATTATGCTATGTTTTACTTAGCTGTAGTATCGTATTACTATTATTATAGAAATTCTATTTATGTAACATATGTTCCTCTTATACTATTTAATAAATATTTTTAACCAATGTTTAACTTACAAAGTAAATTCTCTATAGTAACTATAAATTAGTTATTCTTTTCAAATAAGTTTACTATTTTTAACCAATATTGTCAAATATCATCCCCTCCAACAATTCTCCAAACCAAACCTTTTAAAAAATTTCTTAATTTTTACCACTCCCATAATGTATTACACATTTCATTTTTCATTAAAAGTGCATATAATAGTTATGTTAACTTAAATTTCATTTATCTTTTTTGTTGATGTTTAGTGTTGTTAGTTTTCTTCACCCGAAAAAATAGTACGTTTATTTATAGATATTCTATTTTTTGTTTGTGTCATATAGTATGCACTTTTTTAGATTTTTAATGTGGTTTATGACTTCTTTTATTGATTGTATTTTTAAATTTTAATATTGAGATATACTATTTCTCATTTTAGTTTCATTATAGTATTATTAGTATCATAGTAATTCTATTTCCGTTACACATTTTCCTCTTATAGTATTTAAGAAATATATATCCATTTCTAAAATTTTAAAATATAGCTAATGAGAAAAAATAAATTTTGTTGCATATTTACATTTTGAATTTAATATTTTAAAAAATTACAAATGCAAATAAAAGAGTGGGTAAGATTTTATGTAAAGAGGAGAAAAAATTTAAAAAAAATAAAAAAGGTAAAACTTTCTCCACTCGTCAGAGAGACTAAGTGGAGAAGAGTTGTGGCTAAAATATTATAGATATTTAAATAATCAAAAGGGAGAGTCATATAATTAATTAATGCTCATAGTTGTAATATTTGGCAAATTAACCCTTTTTATGTTTTTTTGTTCAAAGCATAAACCCAAAATTTTAATTTCTCCCTATTAATTTATTATTATTATTATTTTTGATAAAACCAAAAAACTAATTAATAATTTTTTTGCTATAAGACAAATTCACCCATGATTAAACACTACAATTTTAAGAAAAACCCTTTCTCACAAACTTTAGATCCCAGTACACTCATGACCGAGTCATATAAGCTGACTCACATCAAGAGGTTATTTCATATTCTCGCAGAAGCCTTTTTTAGTCTTTGTCCGAAGTCCCGACTCATCTGACCAAATTTTCAAAATTTTATAATGCACTGTCTTCAAACAAACAACCAAAAATGCAAAATTTTTATAAGGGGATGATTGATGCAATTCTGACCAGCTCATTTCTCCAACAACAAGCGAACCGAGTAAGCTGCCTAGAAAACAGATTTGACGTAAGAGCACTTCGAAGAGCATATCTCTCTAACAAAGGGAATTAGGCAACAAGCTCAATTGTTCTGGAAACCTTATTCTTCAGGGCATCTTTACAAACTGGATTCATTACAACGACATTTCAGATGTGAGAGTTATGAATTTTTCAAACTGGTCGTATCTGATTGGTCGCGATCTGGACATATGCGCGCTCCAAGGAGCACACCAACCAAACCAGAAAGATTCAAACTATGATCCGACCTGTTTCAGATTCTCGACCCATCAAAGGACCACATAGAGGTAAAATCACTTGAAAAGATGTTGGGAAGAAATAGTTATGAATTTTCAAAGTCGACAGACTTTCAGATCATTCGACAAGTCTGTCTGTGTTAATTCAAGCTCAAATCATCATGTAAGGGAAATCGACCAGGCCATTATCATATTGTTTTTGACTCATTCTCATCAAGAAAACCAAGTAATTGAGGAAGCAACCTAGAAAGATTCGACCAAGAGGTTAATTGCTCGGTTTTCAGCAGCCGGTTTCAGCATTGGTTTTAGATTTAGGATTTTAATTATTTTTGGTTATTTTTCTGGTTTAATTAGTTCGACTAGTTTGGTTTAGTTATAGGTTTAGGATTTTCGAAAACCCTACTTAGTTTTTCTATGTAGACTTTGTTACGCAAACTTGTTTTCCATCGAGAGTTTTATGAAAAGTTCTTTCTTCTTCATAGTGATTGTGAGCCCTTGTTCATCATTGAACATCTGTTAGCTTCAGAGTTCACTCTCTACAGCTTTGTCTTTAAGATCATAAAGGGAGTTCATTCACCCGATCTAAAGATCATCTATCTCTTTCTCATAAACATCCATTTTCTTTCTTTCACCTTCTACGAAATCAGAAAAACAAAAACACAAAAGAAAAGTTTCGATCTCTTGTTTCAGCAAGTAAAGGGACTAAAAACCTCCCAAATTATATCAAAAGTGCATCAAGTGGTATCAGAGCACTGGAACAGAGGTCTCCGCAGAAAAACAGCAGCAAAATCGGTGATATTTTCTCTAAATCCATCGAATTTTTTTTCTGTACCTGGGAAACACTTTCTTCTCTATCTTTTTCTGAATTTGCAAAGGATTTTGAGATACAATTACAGCGGGACAAAAACATCTGAACGCTTTAAAAATCTAAAAAAAGCTGAAGAGAAATCCAGTTTCTTGTGGTAAAGGGATTGCGGCTGCAATTTCCGCTGCAAGTTTCAGCCTTTGCAACCAAAACTCTTAATCTCTCTATCTTCTCTTTGGGGTTTGGGATCTGGATTCTTAAGGTCTGAAAATTTGTTCCTCTTGAGCTTGGGATCTCACGAAAGAAAACAGAAAACTGTTCTAAAAACTTTCAAAAAAATCGAGTGAAACACACCAAAAAACAGAGAGTTTTGAGGCTTCGGCTAAGGTTTCTCTAACTCTAACTAGCTGTTCGTGTTTAAGTTGTTTCTTTTGCAGGCAATCTGTCCGAAAAATTTTCCAGCAAATTTGTCTGAAATTTTCTGCAGGTGGCGAGAATTTCCAGCAGCAAATCAAAGGGCTTAGGCTAATCTTTAGACTAATCTAACGCGTTTGTTGAGTGGTGTCTTTTCTTTTGCAGGATAACATGTCTGAATCTGAGAAAAACTCACAAAATCCACGTGAACCAGAGCCATTGCAATTCAATAAGTTGCAAGTTGAAGCGTTGGTGGCTGAAGTGATTAAACTCTGCGCAAAACTGATGTTTTTAATACTTCTAACATTGATCGAAGTGAACAGATTTCGCAGGTTCAGAAGGATGCTAAGAACAAGAGAAGGAGCAGAATACCATCTTTCTTTGGAAAAGACGATCATGATGGCTATTTGGAGTGAAAACAGCAAGTAGAACTTGTCTTTGATGGCCAAAATTATTCAGAAAGAAAGAAGGTCAGAGTTGCTACAACCGAATTCTATGGTGATGCCATTCAATGGTGGGAACAACTTGTTACTACCAGAAGAAGAACAGGAGAAGCACAAGTCGCATCCTGGTTTGAGCTGAAACATTTCATGAAGAAACACTTCGTTTCTGAAAATTATAACATAAAACAATCTAGACAGCCAAGGACATCTCCATCACCTAAGCAAGGAAATCCAATCAAACGTCTTTCCTCAGAAGTTGATAGTCCAAAGCGTTGTAACAAGGAGGAAACGAAGGTATCATAACATGAATTTTCTCTTTTCTCTCCTCAAACTGAATTTATTTTCAGTAATGCTTGTGATAATCTAACATGTTTTGAGCCAGAGAAACCGAGCAGTCTTGTTTCAGTGTCTCAGGTCGTGGAAGAAAATACAGCAGAAGACGAACTGAAGAGCTCAATACAAGAAGAAGTGTTGGAGCAGCCAAACAACATTGAAGCAGAAACAAGTGCTGAGTCATCCTCTTCACACTCTCATGAGCACTGTAAGGAACTTATTATGATTAATCAAGTGCCTGAAATGTTTGTGATTGTTAGTTCTAAGGATGAAAAACGTTTTGGTCTGGAAAATGTGAAAGAATTCTCTGTTTCAAATTCTGTTTTTGATAACATGATTCATTCTTTTAAGAAACTTGAGCCAGATAAATTTTCTGAACAAAAACATTTTTCCTGTGGCAATGACATCAATCCTCGTCTTGTTTTGAGTTTTGATCATTTTATGGAACATAACAAAAGCCTTGATCACTCTGAAAAGACATTAGAGCTTGTTCTGCAACAACCTGATTTGTATTTCAGAAAATCTTGTGATTCATGTGCTTGTTTTAAAGATAATGTCTTTGTTTTGAGTTGTTCTAAGCATAAACTAGACACTGTGATTTATTTTCTTCTATATGTGCCTGGAAAGAGTTTATGGTTAGGAATTTGAAGGAATCAAAGCTTGTCTTAGATGTACTAAGAAAACAAGGTCTGATTTTAAATCTGAAAAGAAGTATGTATAGAATAAATGATGTTGGTTTTCTAGACTTTGTTTTGAGTGATACACATGTTATATAGAACAAGGCAGAATGAAGTTTGAGTGGCTAGAAGAAAGAGTGCAAAGTTTAAAGAGAATCTTAGGTTTTTACCGACAGTTTGACAAAGACTTTAGCACAATGGCAGCCCTACTCACTGGAAGTGTAGGATTCAAATGGAGAGAATCACAAAAAGAAGCAATCTGCATGCTAAAAAGAATCAGCTATAAGATACTACAAGAAAGGGTGGCTGAGTTATATATTTTAGTCAATGACTTGCAAACATGGCCTCATTATCTTTGGCCAAGGAAATTCGTGACTCATACTGATAATGAGCCTTTGAAGTACTTAAAAGACCAGCAAGATCAACATCCAAAGAAAACACACAAAGGAAGTTCCATTCTGAGACTTCACTTTTCCATTACTTATAAGTTTATGTGCTTGAGAAATTTCTTTGTACGTAATCTGTTTCCTTTTGATGTAGGAGATACAGTTTTGAGGACAAATCTTTTTAAAGGAGGAGGGAATGATGCAATTCTGACCAGCTCATTTCTCCAACAACAAGCGAACCGAGTAAGCTGCCTATAAAATAGATTTAACGTAGGAGCACTACGAAGAGCATATCTCTTTAACCAAAGAGAATTAGGCAACAATCTCAATTGTTCTAGAAACGTTACTCTTCAGGGGATCTTTACAAACTAGATTTATTACAACGACATTTCAGATGTGAAAGTTATGAATTTTGCAAACTGGTCGTATCTGATTGGTCGCGATCTGGACATATGCGCGCTCTATGGAGCACTCCGACCAAACCAGAAGGATTCAAGATATGATCCGACCTGTTTCAGATTCTCAAGCTATCAAAGGACCACAGAGAGGTAGAATAACTTGAAAAGATGCTTGGAAGAAATAGTTATGAATTTTCAAAGTCGACAGACTTTCAGATCATTCGACAAGTCTGTCTGTGTTAATTCAAGCTCAAATCATCATGTAAGGGAAATCGACTAGGCCATTATCATATTTTTCTGACTCATTCTCATCAAGAAAACCAAGTAATTGAGGAAGCAAACCAGAAGGATTCAACCAAGAGGTTAATTGCTCGGTTTTGAGCAGTCGGTTTATGCATTGGTTTTAGATTTAGGATTTTAATTATTTCTGGTTATTTTTCTGGTTTAATTAGTTCGACTAGTTTGGTTTAGTTATGGGTTTAGGATTTTCGAAAACCCTACTTAGTTTTTCTATTTAGACTTTGTTACGCAGACTTGTTTTCCATCAAGAGTTTTATGAAAAGTTCTTTCTTCTTCACAGTGATTGTGAGCCCTTGTTCATCATTGAACAACTGTTAGCTTCAGAGTTCATTCTCTACAGCTTTGTCTAAAGATCATAAAGGGAGTTCATTCACCCGATCTAAAGATCATCTATCTCTTTCTCATAAACATCCATCTTCTTTCTTTCACCTTCTGCGAAATCAGAAAAACAAAAGCACAAAAGAAAAGTTTCGATCTCTTGTTTCAGCAAATAAAGGGACTAAAAACCTCCCAAATTCTATCAAAAGTGCATCAATGATACATTTGTTAAGCTCTTTTTTCTTGTTCTTCTTGTCATAGTCCCTCTAAAACTCAATCTTTAACCTTATTTTGGGGGAAGAGTGTAAAGGAAAACTTACAAGCTCCTTAGTCGCGAAACAATCAAAACCACCGCTTGGGTGATCGGCGGCCATCTCCGCCGTCAGCCGTCGGTCGCCCCATCCTTTCCCTTCGTCTTTCTCTCTTTCTGCTCTTCGCCTGCTTTTTCTCCTTTCCACCGTCGATATACTCGTTCCTATGTTCGCTGGGGTAGCCACCGTGGCTTAGATTTGGCCACTTCTGACTTATGGAGATGCAGTGAGGCGGTGGAGAAGTTGAAGAAGTCGGGTTCCTCTGGTCGAGTGTAGTGGCGGAAGACCGGATCTGGATCTCAGATCTCGTGACGCTTCCTATCTCTTCTTCTCGGATTGGGGGATATTGCATCTCTGGTCGGAGATCTATGGGGCAAAGCTAGCGGCGTCATTCGGAGGCCTATCTTCGTAGTTGGTTTGTTCCTCTTTCTCTTCTGGTTGCAGGTGGCGGGTCTTGGACTCGTCAGAATCCAGATTTGCTTTTCTCGGTGGATCTCAGTCTGGTGAAATCATTATTGAGCAAGACTTCCTTTGGCCTTCAGATGGTGTGGCGCGTGGCTTCTGATAGGATCCCGTCGGTGGCTCTTTGTCTTAGGATCTAGTTTCTCTCTCTGGTTTTGACGAGCTGGTGGAGCAGAGCTTAGATGGACAATAGTTTAGGGGAGATCTTCTGCTGGTTCTCAGTGGAGGTGGCTCGTGCGTGGAGGGAGTTCTCGGAGTAGTCAACCGTTTGCTTCTCCTTCATGGTGCCGTCGAGTGTAGGCTCAGCTAGTTTACAGACTCAGATCTAGGGCTGGTCTCTGTCTTCTCTTGTCTATGAGTAGTGCTGGTTGTGTTTGTCTTTCCTGGTGCAGGTCCGGTGGTTCGTGGCGCGCTTTGACTGAAGTCCCCCTGTCCAAATAAGAGCTTTGATTCTTGACCGTGTAAGAGAAGGTCTCGGGGGAGTAGAACTAGGTGGTGGGATGACAGCTGAACAATCGTTCTAATCTGGATCCTTTGGTGGATTTAAACGGGGGATTATGCTCAAACCGATCCGAATTTCTTTTTGGAATGTTCGGTTAAATGGGTGTAATGGTCCCGGTTAGGTGGATGAGAGGTGGCAATCTCTTAGCTCACATTCCGAACGACGACAACGTCGGTCTGGTGCTCTTCTCTGTGCCGTCGGTGGAGTCCACTAAAGGCTAATTTGAAGGTTCGAGGTTGGGCTCTTTTCTTGTTCCTAGGGATATGGTCCAGAGGAAGCTGTAGGAGCCTAGTTAGTAGGATTTGAGGGTGGTCCGAACATAGGTAGCTCGCGGCAACTAATGGTCGTGTTTCAAATTCTTTGCATTTAGGCCTGACCATGTTACGTTGTCATCCCGTTGGCTTAGTTCTTCTAGCTAGTTGCTTTTGATTTACGGTCCGATTATTGTAGTGTTTTTCTTTTGTATTTCGTTGTCGTTTAGCTTTTTATTTCTTTTTCCGCTACTAGTAATCTTTGTAAATTTTGTCAAAAACAAAAAACGGTAATAAATCTTACCATGTTTTACAAAAAAAAAAATTGTAAAGATATGGATTTGATTAGTAAAGCATGAGAAAATATATGCTCTGTTTGAGAGATCTACTTCACGTTATAGAGTCTGATTAATTATGAGGCTTATAAGAAGCACACAAACACACAAACTTGAAAGTTGTGAGCCCAATTAAGTACAAACGGGTCGAGCTCCTCTCAATCAATAACAACAAGACTTTTATACTCTTCTCTGGAGATAACAGCTTCCATGATGGTCATGGGATCAATCTCTCCGTCTTGATCCAGAAAGACTTTGATCATATTTTTTGAAAACCCACTCACCAAAGCCACTCCTTTCTCACTTCCCATCACCGGCGTTGAACTCGAATCCCTCAAATTCCAAAACACTATCCCCGGCACTACCTCTCCGTACCCTTTCTCTCTAAACTTCCTCTGTATCGCCTCATAATCAGTTTCCCATCCAGTCGAACCCTGATTTGAAACTCGATTAGCTTGGTCAAACTCCATGTCGCTGAAGACGAACACCCTCTTGATCATCTCCTCCGGCTTTAGTTTCCCTTCAACCGCCACTCTCAGTATCAGATCGAACACCTTCTGAAAGTCTGTGTTCATTCCCCATTTCATTCCCCTGATGAAACTTGTTTTCGATCTCAGGTCGTCTCCTTCAACTGATTGCAGTTCCGGATTTTCGCTGAATGTTATCAGCTTCCCTCTCCATGGCTCCTCCGATAGCTCAGAGACCAGTAAACCAAGCGCCACGGAAACCTCCATGGGAATACCGCGCATAGATCCGGAGACGTCGGAGACAGCGATACAGTTCGTCAGCGAACCTTTCTTCTTCAGATCATCCACCATTCGTTTCCATTGCAGCTCAGCTACTTGTCCGCCGTCTCCGCCTTCTAAATCTCCGATTATCTCGTGAGGCAACAGAGCACCGGCGGCTACCTTCGTCTTCCCTGATTTCGCATCGTCCAGATACTTTTGAAATCTCTCGGCGTCGTGATTAAGGAAAATCTCCTTGTACGACTTCATCGCCACCGATGCTACGCGGTTGTAAGGCAGAGATTCCCAATCTCTCGCTCCCATATAAACCTCCGGGAGTTGCAGAGTCTTCCGGAGAGGAACCAAAACCTGTTTCCGTAGCCGATCACGGACTCTGTAAGCGTAGTGAGCCTCCTCAACGCCCTCGTATTCTGGAAACGACTCACGGGGAAAGATTTTCCTTGCGATGCTTTCACAGAGAAGGGTTGCTTTGTCGAATGAAGAATCAAGCGACGGACACCATTTAGCCGCCAGAGATATTTTGTTCGTCTCGCCGGAGGTTAAAAACCCTAGATCTCTTCTCAGGTGATCTGCAAATAGATCGGAGACTCGTTCGTGGAGGAATCGATAATCTGGATCGTGAGAATACCTTGTAAATGCTTTCTTCCCCATCGAAATCTTTGCCTGCTTTCGATCCAAACTCGCTCTAGCTTTCTCCTCTTGGTTCCTCTTCTCCGCGTTCGCTATCCTTAGCTCCCTTGTCGCCTCCGGCTTCTTTCTACGCCCACCGCGACCGGTTCCGCGACCTCGATAAGGGAATCCGCCGCGACCAATTCCAAAGAAAGGAGCTCTTCCTCTACCTTCAGACCGTCCAAGGGATCTTCCTTTCCTCTGGATCCATTCATATTTCTGGATACTACGGATCTGAGATCCTTGTAGAATCCGGTAAAGAATCTCGGGAAAATCCTTAAAGTAGCCAAACTTGGAGAGGGACTCGAGGTTACAAGCTAGGGTTTTAGGATGACAACCGTGGAGCCACAAGGCAGCCGTGTAAAACCCTTCCTTGTCGGATTTTCCGGTACCACGGACTCCACGGAGGTTACATATAAGCTTAAGCGTTGTCAACGCGTCGTGATCCCACGAGGCTTTGAGTCTCTGCTCCAAGGATGCCTTAGAAGTGCTGGGAACAACGTGGAAGAAGAAGTCGAGGCAAGGGTTACCTGCGGAGAGGTAAGTGCTAGATCCATTCTCCGTGAGACCTCTATGTGGAGAAGAGAGAGCGTTGACTTTGGTTGACTTGCTGAAGTTCGAGACCATTGCGTCCATGAATGGGTTGCTGGGACCAGAGGCTGTGATGGGTTTTTGGAGGATAGAGTTGGAGTCTCTAAGCTCCGGTGGACCAAGCAATGGAGAAGTCATGGTTATTTAGAAAATGGTGATGATGATGATGAGAGTTGTTGGTTTTGGCCTTATTTATATGCAAAACTCTAATTCAATGCCTTGGGGATCACGTTCTTGTTAAGACTGAATGTGAAGTATAATAATCAAAACTTTAATGGGCCTCACATCCGTATTTTCCGTAGAGACGGCGAAGAAATCAAACAATTTATAAAAGTCGCATTGTACTACGAAATCTTTTGATATCTGGATGATTATGTCCACTAATTGTTTGCTTGTACGAATTAGAATAAGTTAATAATGTGGAAAAATATTTACGTCCAGGTGTTTAAACATTTATAGAAAAAGAAAAAAACTGCTCTATCCAATACAAATGAAAATACTCTAGAATAGAGCTCTCAATCGGTTCTATTCCCGCTATTAAAGATGTCAAAATGGATAATATTTCATGATCTACCTATTTCAAACCAATTTATTTACTTTAATAGAGTGATTATTTTGGTTATAATAGATTAATGGATCAAATGAGTTTGGTTTGTTTTTCATGATTTATGGATTAAATTTGGTTTAGAATTTGATCCATTAACTTACCCTAATAGAGTGATCATTTTGGTTGACCATATAGGGGTTTGGTTTGTTTCTTATGATGTATGGATTAGATTTTGAATTTTAACGTTTACTTTTGTGGTTTAGAATTTAATGTTGTTCATTTAGGGTTTATAAAATCTACTTTCAAGTATTTTATTATCTAATCTAATCTAACTAATTAAAAGGAGGTTGTTCTTTGCTTAGAGACATGTCGCATCAGCTTTTAAAGTGAGCTCCCCTTTCGCCACTNCCTCTTTTGCCACCTAAGCATTCAACTCCATCATGTTTTCTCCTAAAACTTCATGACGTCCTACATGTTCCGCCTAAAACTTCATTCCATTCCTGAGGTGATTGTTTGAGAGATTATTGTTTTAATAAAAAATAATTATATTAATAGTTATATTATACTAAATTATTCAAATATATAAAAAACTAAAAGAAAATTTTAAAAATTACAAAAAATACCGAGAAATCTAATAAAATATTAAATTTAAGTTCAAAATTTTAATTTTTTAATAATATTAACAATATAATAAAAAAAAACATAAATATGAATGTTCTAATAAATTATTAAAATAAAATTTAAAATAAAAACATCAGTTGTTTAAATTTATGGAAATTTTGAAATTGTTGGAACCTTTGTATTTTAAATATATAAAAATTTTTTTTTAAAAATTCCAAAAAATATGAATGTTCTAATAAATTATTAAAATAAAATTTAAAATTCCAAATTTATAAAATATTAATAATAAATCAAAAACTTATCAAAAACTAAAATAAAACTAAAGAGTTAAAAAAATAGTTCAATTTTTTGTGTGTGCTTAGAGACATGTCACATCAGCTTTTAAAGTGAGCCCCCCTTTCGCCACCTAAGCATTCAACTTCATCATGTTTTCTTCTAAAACTTCATGACGTCCCACCTGTTTCGTCTAAAACTTCATGTCGTTCCTGAGGTGATTGTTTGGGAGATTATTGTTTTA
>OVAN01008854.1:0-17648 GCA_900406275.1 Anastatica hierochuntica | reverse complement strand
TTCAATGCATACCAAGCCCCAAGAAAAGAAAATTAAGTTCATTAAATGTTGGGTGGCTTAGGATTACTCGAATATCAAGTGATATGGTGCCTTGGTTAGAATCCACTTGAGCTTTCTCGAATGGTTAAACTGCAGTCAAACACTGACACTATGGACACTAGTCCTTAATCAATTGGTTAGTTCAAAGTTAAGCTCATTTCCGGACTGTTTTGACTCAATAAAAACGGTTTTGGTTTGAAAGATTTTTAAAACGACTTAAAAATTAATAAAAAGAATTAAAAACAAAGAAAAAGAAGCGTTAGTAACAATAAGAATCCTCTAGACTTAACTAACATCGTCCTGGTGTAAAATCAAGTGAGGAATGTACTGAAAATTAATGTAAAAAAGAGGGAATAGGAGTTACTAAGCTGCTGGTAAAAAATATGGAGAGTTAGACGACCATTAATGATGTTTCGGTAAACCTAAATGAAGAGTGATGGTCCGTTTTTGCAATTTGGGAAGACTGCTCCGACCAAATTGAAAACTTACAACAAAATAGCAAATTTTGTTAGTAAAAATGAATTATAAAGGCTGAAGCTCATACTAATATTGTTGTGGACGAGTTTGGTCATTTCAGAATGCTCGGTTTGGCTCATCTTGATAAGAAACTGGGCTGGTGCGATTATGACCATTCCAAGGTTAGCTTTCTTGAGAAGTGTCTTATTCATATGCTACTAAGTAGTAAATTTTAAATTTGATAGATTTATTCCCTTGGGGGAGCTTGATTTTGTCTTTGCCGAGTTTTTCTTCGGTTTCTAGCCAAACAGGCTCTCCAAAGTGAATTATGAGCACTTCCAAATCTGCTTGGGTTGTTCCTCATAAAATTCCCACTTTATCTGGGCGTTTTCAGCTATAGAACTTGGTTAAACTCATGGATAAGAGTTTCAGAGAAACCATATTCATCGGTTTTGTGTTTCGTTGAGCCAAAAGTTGATGAAGATCTCTGCCAGCTTCTTTCTCATGATTTTCCGAAGGTATTTAATGATGTTCAACTGGCTTGGAAGTTGGTTTGGCTTAGATTGCTCTTTAGGTGCTCCGGTTGTGGGTTTTTGTTCCTTTGATCATATTTTTGAGCCTTCGAATGTATATGAGGAATGGCTCTGCCTTGACTAGATCACTCATAGCTTCGAAATAAACTTTATTTTGAACACAATACTCCTTCGCATGAATTGAAACTGAAGTTCTTTCTCGGAGTTTCTTTGATGTCCAAATTCTTACAATTTTTACTCCATAGGCTTGCCTTTTTGTTTAAGGGTCTTTCATGAGGTTTTAAAACCTTAAGATGTCCCTTAGATCCTCTGTGAGGTGCTGGAAAAAACTTGGTTGATTCCGCGCTAGGCGGAAATAAAATGGCTAAGATGCAAAAATTTGCTAGATTTAGGCTCCTTGTAGCTTCAAGTGTGTATCCTTGTGTTCTTGAGGTTACAATCCTGCAATTCACCATAAAACGGTACATGTATGTTAAATTGACTTGGTTACCTTGAAAGATTTGAGCTTATACATAATATGGCTAAGAAAATGTGAAAATTGGACGTTTGGCATTGTTTTCTCGGCCAAAAGCATGTCCGGATGAGGAACGGGATGGTGGGGATGGGTTAAGGCTCGGGAACGGCTGGGACCGGGTGGCGAAAGGATGAGGACCAGTGTTGGACTCCTCAGAACACACTGCCGATCGTGGGAAGGAGGTGCCTCGGGTGTTTGGGGCATAATGCCCTTGACACCGGTCGGGGGCCTGGTCATGGGCAGCGGCCAGTCATAGTTGTCTCTGGACCGGTGTTGGATGCTTCCTGGGACCAGGTGGGGGTTTCCCTACGACTGGTCGGTGCTTTCTTCTTGGCGAGATCCAGTATTACGGCTTAAACGTCCAGAACATGTCCGAATTGAATTTTCTCCATTTTTTCTTCATTTCCATAGTAGATTCCTACGAAAAAAAGTATTTAAATCTTAAAAACATTTATTAAAACATATAACACAAACAACTTATTCCTAAGATCAAAGTCTAAAAATCAAAATCAAATAAAACTAAAGAAATAAAATGTATTGGTTGCCTCCCATAAAGCGCTTGTTTAAAGTTAATTAGCTCGAATCCTAGGCATTTTTAGACATGAGGAAGCCTCATTGTTGAGTTAAATATCCATCCTCCTGTTGTAGATCCTTGAGATGAAATCTCCTTCTGATCTTGTGCTTCTACTTCCAATGCAACCGTTCGAATCGGTTGAAGACACCTAATTTCCATTATTGGATATCCATGAGGTGCTATCTTGTAGTATAGGTCCTTATCAACATGAATGAAGTGCATTCTTCCATTTGGACAGTCCATGACAGCTCCTACGATAGCAAGAAAGCTTCTTCTAAGTATTAAGGTTGACGAATGTTTTGTTGGTACTTCAACAACTTGTAAGTCAGTAGGCACAATATTATCATTAATTCTTATCAGGATACCACGTAATGATCCTATATGTCTTTTTTATTGATCCATCAGCGAAGATGATACACATCTCCGAAGGCCCGAAGTTTGTGAAACCAAGCTGCGCAACAATATGTCCTTCCATGAAGTTCATTCCAGCTCCGGATTCTCATAAAGTGTTTTCAAAAAAAAAAATTATGGAACATTTAGTTAGGAAGAGTCCTGGGTCTCCCAAAATCAGGAGAGTGCTAAACCGCCTGTTAGGGTCCCTGGCTTGGTTTAACAATCCTCTTATTCTTTCCAAGTCCTGAAGATTGTTTTCAAAACATTCTTTGAGCTCCCTTTGAATAGTCGATGCTCTTTCAAATGTAATAGCAGCTAGTAGCTCACGATATATCTTGAGAAAATTTTTCCAATTCTCTCTTGGAATGAAGGCACTTGCTCATCTTGATCCCAAGTAGACATTGTCATTTTTGTGCTCAAACTGAAGCCTAGTTTTCGGTTGAGTGGCTCGGATTCTTGATGTCCTCTTAAAGAGCATGCAAGATTCCACTCCTTAGTGCTAGTTTTGATTGTCCAATGGCTGGTAATCAAAAGCTAGGACCTCTCCCTTCAGGTCATTAGGCTTAATGACGAAATTAATGGAGTTTTCTTCATTCTCCACTAGTTTAGTCTCGATGTCTTTGAGATGAGAGCTTAGGAGATCAAGATTGATCTTGATATCATGAATCTTAGGGTTTTTGTGGTCCACTCTTCCCATGCTTTCCTTTTCATCTTGATGGTCATCTTCCATCCTCTTGTTCATTCTATTGGCACTAGATACCAATTCTTCCAAACTGTCTTCCAATTCTTTAATCCTTTCATCCTGTTCTTCCTTGAACCTTTTGATCCTAAGATTTAAGACTTTGAAGTCTGAAGAAAAGCTCCTTTTCTTAGCTTTCACGTCCTCAACCAAAGACTCAAGTCTTTTGTCCATATATTTCACGTTTCTGCTTTCTTAAAGGCAATTTTCAGCTTCTCCTTCGATTTCTGTGGAATTTTATTGGGAACGAGTGTGGAATAGCTCTTGGAAAGCCATTTCTATGTGGCTTAGGCTCATGTTTAAGCCTTGAATAGTGAGTTCAAGCTTCTTAATCCTCTCTTCAAGGGAGAAATTCTGGTTATCTATTGTAGTAAAGATTTTCTGCTCCATATCGCCTTGAATCTCAAGAAGTTTCTCTGAAAAGTGTTCAATCTTGAAATCCAGAGATCATAGGGGTGTGTGAGGACTTATAGGATGAGAATATGATTGTGATACTTCTGACCTTGGAGTGATAGGTCGTGGAAGGTGTCGTAGTTGCTCATGGGGAAGAAAGCTTTGGAGATTTTGGTTCAAGGATCTCCCTTCATGGTTTTGAAGCGTAGATCTTCTTTGATGGGATTCGTATGAGTTCTCCAGAGGTATGGAGTCAAGATACCAGCCTCTTTGAGTGGATTCATGGCTTGTACTTTGCCTCCAATCATGTTCTCCTTGAGGATGACATCTTGGCTCAGCATAGTCTTTCTCAGGTTGATAGGCATGAGGATAGTACTGAGTATCCTCCATTATTTTAGTGAATGAGAATTAGGGTAGCTAAATCCTTCAAAGTTTCCATCTATTGCTGTAGAGAGGTTTAGGGTTTTGAATTTTAGGCTTCTTTTCCAACTAGGAATATGACTTTCCATTCTACTAACCTATTTAGTTTTCCTAGACTTAATCCTAGATCTAAAATCCTGAGGTAAACATAAGTAGTCCATGACAATGACACCAAAAACTTGATTTGTGGTCAAGTTTTATCCCAACTAAAACCTAGTTGCAAGTATACAGTACCCGCAGTAATATTTAAGGATCGAATTCCACAGGGACTAGCAGTCACACTTAGAACCTACATGATTTTAGACTAAGCTAAGAAATAAGATTTGCAAGGGTGTTGTCACTATTTTTAATTTGTTTTTATGGTTTTATGGATGCTAATGAACCTATTGTATATGCTAAGTTACAGAGGATAGATCAATGAAAAGATATGCATCAAACTGCAAAAAGTTAAAGTAAACAAGCAGGAGTTAAAAATGACTAGGGGCATAATGTTTCGATCTTGAACACAACCACTAATTTAGTTCCTCTCCACTTTTGAGGTTCAGATTCTATGCTTAATATCAAGGGACTTCGAATTTCATACGGTCTTAAAATAATAAACATGCATTAAAACGATCAAGACTGATTGTTCACGATTCTAAGTCGGTCTACTTTTGGAGTCTACTTAGAAAGACTCATCACATACTAGATCCAGCGGTAACTCAAGCTTTTGGAATGCAAACCACTATAGATCTATTCCCAAACCAACTTTGTATGTGAACAACATTAACGTACAAGCGAAGATGAAATATTATTGATAAAACTTAATCGACTAGTAATCCTATTCAAGTAAACTCATTGACTCCTTGTAATCTACTGTCTAACATGCAAACTAATAGATTAAAAACATGTAAACAATAAATTAATCATGGCAACAAGCATTCATATCAATTTCAAAGGGAGAAGAATATATAAAACCGAATTATAGAAGAAATATGGATGTATTGAGAAGATATGATTCCTTTGGAGGTTACACGGGGCACTGATGGGGTCAAAAACGGTAACATCGAAATGAACGCCCAAGACTTCCAAATAACTCTCAAAGATCTCGAGATACGAGTTTTGGGGCAATAAGGAATCGCCGTAAACATCGGATAATCACATTGTTTCGGAAACACGAACAAGATCTAGTCCCCCATAGGCGACCAGACACGAAAGTCTAGTCACCCACCGGGCGACTAGACTCTCGGTAAAGTCTATTTTGGGGTCAAAAATGGTTACAACAAAATCAATGCCTAAAAGAGTAACGGAAACATCGTCTCTCCTTCGAAAATGAAAAGCGTGAAAGGATTATCAATTTTGAGGCTCTTGCCATCTAGCCAATACCCTCCCTACCAAATGTTGAAGCTCTGCGTCTAGCAATCCATAAGCGGCCACTTCGCAGAGTCCAGTCACTCACGGGAAACTAAATGCGAGAATAACGAAATCAACGTTCGAGACCTCCGAGAGACCTCTGTAAACGAGTTCCGGAACGATAAAAAGTCACCGTAAACGACGGATAACCGCGTCACTTCAAAAATACGAGCAATACGAACAACGAAAAGTCTAGCCGCCCAATGGGCGCCAGACCACGGTCTGGAAACCCAGACCACCGTCTGGAAGCCCAGTGGGTGCCCAGACCACCGTCTGGAAGCCCAGTGGGCGCCCATACCACCGTTTGGAAGCCCAGTGGGCGCCCAGACCACCATCTGGAAGCCCAGTGGGCGCCCAGACCACCGTCTGGAAGCCCAGTGAGTGCCTAGACCACGTTTTCCCGATCGTTCTCTCCTTCGAATCCCGATTTAAGCGTTTTTTGTTTTGTCTCGATTGGAATCTCCGTTGAAGTTTCGCGGTAATACTAGTAAAGACTTGTACTTTTCGTAAAAACTTTATATCGATCATATAAAACGATAATGGTTAACTCGAACACCGATATTGTCTTAACCATACGATTGGTCTTATCATTTCGTAAAACCGTCACCGTGTAGTCGTACGAAAATCGATTTCTCTGAAAGAAATCGTAAAAATCACTTTGTCGCTAAACGACCCAATTGCGTCAACGATCTACCCGAGTTTCGCGAAAGATAAAAGGAAAATACGATAAAGTCAAAATCTGAAGATAAATATGGAAAGTTCGTAAAGATATGGAATATTCCCGAAAAATGGAATATTTCGACAGGAGGATATGCACAAATCTAGAGTGGAAAAGGAAATGGATTTAACCTACGAAGGCATATAAAGGAGGGTCTAAGGAGAAGAACGAGAGATAAATTTCTACACAACTCATACTTAGAGTTCTAGGTTTACTTTCATTTTTTGCTAGCGAGCTGCGTCTCAATTAGGTTTACAAGTCTTATGTTGTTAGATCCAGGATACTCGTCGACAGCTCTCGCGGCCACGACTTACCAGCTGTTGTAACGCTCAACGCAAATTCGAAGAAGATCTCTATTGCTCTATTTTTCTTTCGATTCTCTTTTACTTTTACTTCATCGTCTGTTTTCTTCGTACTTTTGAGTTACCGTTGTTTGGTTTAGCAGAAATCTGGGACCTCAAGGAAAGTTAGGATTTCCTGGCTTTCCTCCGAATACGAATATCGACAGTGCGAATTTCGGTTCCCACAGTTTGGCGCTAGAAGGAGGGGGCCTATTCGCGCAAGATACAAATCAATCTAACTCACAGCCACAAGATGCTACATCGAACATGACTACAGAACAATCAACCAGCTCGTGACGGCGACAGTGCCAATAACGACGCTGAAAACACTCCGGTGACAAAAAACATCGCGGTCAACACTGACCCAAACATTGCGGCGTTCGAGGAGATCAAAAAGATGTTCTCGACTCTCGAACAGAAGTCGGCTGAACAAGACAAACTAACTAGCTCTCTCGCTAAATAGGTTGAAACCCTAACCGCGAGGACTAGAACTATACTATTCTTCTGCGTGGAGCTACCAGACTCTGCGAAAGAAGACTCGACATCGCCACTCCACGTGACTTACTCCACAATGCGCAGTAATATCCATCGGGACAAAGACCCGATGTAATCACCCCCTGTCGCGCCTCGGAATAACGTGGAAGATCCCCCGAATCCCGAAAAGGAATCGGAGGATAACGAAGTCGAGCGAATTGACCTAGACTTCAGCGATCAATCCAATTCCACGGATGAAGACGTTGATGTACACCCAAGAAGGGTTAAGGGTAGCGCAACACGAAAGATTCTCAGCTCAATGAACCCATGACAGAAGAAGAGGAAAATATCTTCTGGGTAGAGCAAGAGAAACTGGTCGAGGAGCAGGCTAGAGCCATTCGCAGGACGCGTCAACCATCTTGAAAAAAGACATGCGACGATCTCAACGAGATTCGCGATCTCCGTGACTACATCGCAAAAACAACGGCATAGGTTAAAGCGGTAAAGTCGCAGATCCATCACGCGACCAATGCCGCGCCAGATAAGACAGACTCCTCGAAGAGGCTCGGAAAACTCCATTCATTGCACCTATGGCCAACTCTTGTGTAAACGCCGTAGTACTCAACAAAATTGAAAATCTAGTAGCGGCATTTTGTCACGGGAAGAGCATCGAAACGAGCTCGCGATTTCTCAGTCTACACAAAAAGGCAACGAAAAAATCTATCTAACCCCGTAAAATTTGTCTCATTGCCGAGTTGGAGAAATCTCAGCGTGTAAGGGTTCGACCAAAAGACGTTTTTTGAAAACTTTTCAAGAAAATAAAACTCGCTTCAACCTCCCGAAATCACAGAGAAAATCTAGATTACTCGCCGAAATGAAAGAACGACAAATCGAGTTGCCAATTCCCTATTGTTGTATTTCTCTCGAATAATTTTCGAAGGAACGAAGTTGGTCTCTATTGAATCACTCGAAACGTAAAACGGTTGACAAAGACTAAACTAAGCAAAACAGGAGATCGTATCCCTCACTGCTAAAATGTTTTCTGAAACCTAAGATTACGTAAAAGTTCGGTATTCGATTCTATGCGACATATTCAGTGAATTCTCGATGATTGCACCTTAGCCTACTTTGGAAAAACTACTACAATCTTCCTCGGATCAATCTTGCGGAATCGAGAAAGTTTCTGGTTAAGATAAGTCGCGATAATTAAGTTCCGGAACAGCCGCAAAATTTGAGTTTTCCGAAAGATGGCTCTCGTACAGCCAAACTCGAGAAAAATGTTTACAGCACGACGTTCGTAAATATAAACTCATAACATTTGGCGGAGTAACTTTCGTAAGGTTAAGCTTGATAACATTTTATGAAACAACTTTCATAAAATTAAATTCTACATAATTTTTGGAACATCGTTTGCAAAGTGAAACGAGGTTGTATTTTGCGAAACAACTTTCGTAAAATTGAACCTCGACGGTATTTTACAAAACAGCTTTTGTAGACTTAAGCTCGATAACACTTTACGGAATAACCTTCATAGGATTAAACTTAAAAATATTTTACGAAACATCATTCGTAAAGTCAAACAAGATTGAACAAAAAACTCTCAAAGTAGAAAAGAGATGGAGGAGAGGTGAAAAATTAACTTCGTCTATCAGTCTCTCTCCAGAGTTTCATTGTCCTCTCTATTGTGCCTCATTTCCTGTGACCTCTCGCCAAAGCCTCAACATCCATAAATTCTCCTCGATCGCCCTTTGCATCTCCTGGTCGCCCTTGGCTACTCGTAAACGCCAAAAACACTTTCAACGAGATACTTATTTATTTTTCGCAAAACCAATGATACGGTTAATGGAGCCCATATCGAAAAAGTATGAATAAATATTCTTGTTATCCATAAGGGGTATACAAATACGAAAAGAGGAAGGAGAAATAAGAAAATAAAACGAAGCAGAGGCAAACTCGAATCTTCGAGAAAACTAAGGTATGTAAGACTTAAAATTTTTTGAAATAACTCTTGAAATTTTCGTAGAGAGGTGCTGAGAAATAAAAACGCTTCGAAGATTGCCATAAACTTTAGGGAACTTAGAATCTAGGCGGATAATCTAGCGAACTAAGTCTTAGGCGTTTGTTCCTATCTCGATCTATTGTTCCGTGACTATTCAGGCATATCTTGCAAATCGGTCTAAACTCTCAGAAAACCGAGAAATGATCGCCACGCATACTCAGCTTGCTTCCTAAAGAAAAAACAACTAGAGACGCAAACGTCGTCTTAAAACCGACTCGTTCCTAGCAATTTCCTTAAAACCAACATATTCCTAGTCGTCAACCTGAACCCATCAAGTCACAATCCTAGTGTCGTCTTTAAACCGACCTAGATTGTCGATCAACCCAATCTTCGAAAGAAAAAAACGTACATAACCCTTGAAAATATCGGTTTAGCCGTTTTCTTTCGTAAAAGAAGGAGGGAGTAGGTACATATACTATACTCGTATACTCCCATACTTCAAAAAGTTTTTTCTCGGCATCAAGAAAACGCTCTCGACAAAGAAAAATTTTGCAGGAGTAGACGTAAAATCATTTAGGCAATACGATGCCTCATAAAATCGATCATCCATTACTTTCGAGCCTACGGGAAAACGAAATTGGTATCATGAAAAAACGAATTTGCGATACGAAAACATGAACGAGAAGAACCTAGACCTTGCTCGAGAGCATTACAAGTAATTTGCGGACAACAAGCTTCATTTACTTCTATGTTATTCCCTTCTCACAAAACTTACGTGAAAAATCCTTCCTTTAGCCACACCAAGTTATGCGAAGAAACTTTCGGAAACAAACGTAACATGTTTTACGAAGAAGTTTTTTGGACAATTTGCGTATAGCTAAAAACAAAATCATATCACTTGTATCCCAACGAAAAAAACTAAACTTTATCTCTTCGCACTACCATCTTACAAAACTCATTCTTTATCCATGCGGCTCACTGGCTTCTGCCTTTTATTTCCCTCGATTACAACCGAGCAGGCAATCATCCTGCGCGGGTTCTTTATTGATCCTCTTAAGCTTTGTCTTCATCAGATAAAAATAAAACAATTTTCGTACGACCAAAGGAAACATTATACGAAACATTCGTCGTATAACTGATACTTAAAGTGGAAAATCATTTTCTAACACCATCAGCTATCTTAACACGGAAACCTCACACTTTTCCCGTCAACCTCAACCAACGCTCTTTGGCCCTCGGCCAATTACACCTTCCAATAAAAGTCCGAACCAGAATTCGACATCCCTTTTAGGACAATTCTAAACTAACATGACCTTAATGTTAACACGAAAGTGTCATGGTCTAATCCTTGACCAGTAACGTCCTCGGCTATGCAGCTTAACACATCCTTCGCGCTAAGCCAAAAATTTTGAGCGACCATTGTTCCATCCAATCACTTGACAACAAAACGACAATCCACGATTTGTCTAAAAATGCCAAGTGACGGTTATGCAAATAATTATCGTGTAACCCAGAATCGGAAATCATATGATAAATTATTAGTATCAAAACTTAGTAGTAACCACCAAACGGTTAACAGAAAACTTAAACTTGTCGACAACCGACCAAGTTCAATACGTTCCACAATTCACTTTAAGCCTGCAACGTGTTACCCATAATACGCGGCATACAAGGAAAAACTCATAACAAAACTCCTAGAGCAATACGAAACATCTTTAACTATATACGAAATAAATCTCGGGGGGCTGACTCTTCTAAAAGCACAGTGAAGGAAGTCGCTCATTCCCAGAGACAAATTTACACGACCCCTTGGTCTTAATTCCTCGCTAACAAATCAAAAAATTTAAAATAAATAAAAAAAAAAACAGTTTTGGCTGTGGACATCCGTAGACAAACCAAAACGTTTCTCTGTCGTAAGGATAAAAAAAAGAACCCTTGCGACAACATACATTTTCAAGCCCGTGAACATTTCAAGCACGAAATGCGGCATACGAAAGNAATCTTCGGCATCGCGAGACGTCGCAGACGCCCGAAGAACCATTTTTCGACAAAACACCTTCCCCGATAAGAACACCTTCTAGGAAGACTAAACAATCATATGCACTAAACACCTCCTTAAACGCGTATCCTTCGCAAAGACTCATAAAAGGTAATATCTACCGATAAGTTTTTTGTTGATCACAACAAACTCCCAACGTCCTAAACAGACCAAGCCATCTCATAGAGATAGCTCTCATACATCCGAATAGGATAATAGCGCGCTATAAAAGAAATTCGAAATTTTGGTTAGCACTTCCAGGCGAATTAAAAAATTTTTCTGGAGAGATGCTCAATTCAAACCATACAAGTCGTATAAGCCGAGAACATATCACAGACTTGAAATAGGTACGAAATCAGGTTAAAATTGCAACAGGAAACGTAAGCCAGAATTAGTGACCGCACACCATAAACCGAGAGTAAACCTAGGTCTTTCCCTAAACCCAGCACATTGGTCTCCAATATCTCAAGGCATGATATCTACCTGATACGAGATCCTAAAACATGTCTCTTCGTTCATATCTAAATGCTCAAGAAATTTTATGAAACATCTTAACATCTCGAACGAGCAACGCATAGAACGATCCACAAAAAGAGTTAAATACGAGACGACAACTCGTATTTTTCCTCTACACAAAATCAAACTAAACCCAGCACACTGGTCTTTAACATCTCTAGGCATAGTATCAAATTGAGACGAGATCCCAAAATATGTCTCTTCATCGATATTTGCGCGTTTATGAGACTCCTCGAACACAAGCCTTCGGGTATTCTCATCTTACCCAGCGACAAGTATCACGATCTGCAGAGCATTAGAAATGAGATGATAACTCACATTCTTTCTCTCATCTCCGCGTATGGCTACTCCATACGTTTATAAAAGGAGATAATCCACGAGTTCGCAAATCTAAAAGCATATAGCCTAGTCTCGAGGCCAACAAAGGTTCGATACAAAAATGACATTGACAACAGTATGCTCGACAATCTCTACGCGATACACATCTAAACCATAAAGGTCTCACTGGAAAACAGTTTGTAGGAACCTTAACTCCAGAACGAACTATGAAAGGCTTGATCCCTTCTACAAGGGTACGTAGACAGCCTTTACGAGGCGCAGCCCCAATCCTATCACAGTTCAATACTTATTGGAATTTTCCGTAGTAAAATGATCGAAGAAAGTTTTCGAGAGAGGAAAAGTACTCTTGGTCGTAGATTCCGATTAAACATACATCACTCGCCCGCAAGAATTATTCCCAAAACTTGCGAGCTGGAGAGCTAACTGTTGGGGTCAAAAACGGTAACATCGAAATCAACGCCCAAGACTTCCGAATAACTCCCAAAGATCTCGTAAATACGAGTTTTGGGGCAATAAGGAATCGCTGTAAACATAGGATAATCGCATCGCTTCAGAAACACGAACAAGATCTATTCACGCATAGGCGACCAGAAACGAAAGTCTAGTCGCCCACCGGGCGACTAGACTCTTGGCAAAGTCTGTGTTGTAGTAAAAAACGGTTACGACGAAATCGATGCCTAAAAGAGTAACGGAAACAGCGTCTCTCCTTCGAAAATGAAAATCGTGCAAGGATTATCAATTCCGAGGCTCTTTCTATCTAGTCAATCCCCTCTCAAATAAATGTCGAAGCTCCGCGTCTAGCAATCCATAAGTGGCCGTTTCGCAAAGTCCAGTCACTCAAGGGAAACAAAATGCGAGAATAACGAAATCAACGTTCGAGACCTCCGAGAGACCTCAGTAAACGAGTTCCAGAGAGATAAAAATTCACCGTAAACGACGGATAACTGCGTCGCTTCGAAAATACGAGCGATACGAACAACGATAAGTCTAGCCGCCCAATGGGCGCCAGACCACAGTCTGGGCTCCTAGACCACCGTCTGGAAGCCCAGTGGGCGCCCTGACCACCATCTGGACGCCCAATCGGTGCTCAGACCCACAGTCTAGGCGCCCAATGGGCGCCTAGACCACGCTTTCCCGATCGTCCTCTCGTTTGAATCCCGGTTCAAGCGTTTCTTGTTTCGTCTCGATTAGAATCTCCGTTGAAGTTTCGCGGCAATACTCGTAAAGACTTGTATTTTTTGTAAAAACTTAGTATCGATCGTATAAAACGATAACGGTTAACTCGAACACCAACATTATCTTAACCATACGATCGGTCTTATCATTTCGTAAAACCGTCAGCGTGTAGTCGTACGAAGAACGATTTCTCCTAAAGTAATCGTAAAAATCACTTTGTCGCTAAACAGCCCACGAAGACCCAAAACACGACAAAAGTCCACTTATAATTTCGGAACGAGAACGGGCCCAATTGCGTCAACGATCTACCCGAGTTTAGCGAAAGATAAAAGGAAAATACGATAAACTCAAAATCTGAAGATAAATATGGAAAATTCGTAAAGATATGGAATATTCCCGAAAAATTGAATATTTCCGCGGGAGGATATGCACAAATCTAGGACGGAAAAGAAAACGGATTTAACCTATGAAGGCATATAAAAGAGGGGCTAAGGAGAAGAACCAGAGAGAAATTTCTTCACAACTCATACTTAGAGCTTTAGGTTTATTTTTCGTTTTTTGCTAGCGAGCTGCGTCTCAATTAGGTTTACAAGACTTACGCTGTTAGATCCAGGATACTCGTCGACAGCTCTCGCGGCCACGTCTTACCACCTTTTGTAACGCTCAACGTAGATTCGAATAAGATCTCTATTGCTCTATTTTTTCTTTCGATCCTCTTTTACTTTTACTTCGTCGTCGGTTTTCTTCGTACTTTTGATCTACCGTAGTTTGGTTTAGAAGAAATCCGGGACCTCAAGGAAAGTTAGGATTTCCTGGCTTTCCTCCGAATACGAATATCGACAGTGCGAATTTCGGTTCCCACAGGAACGACCCCAAAGAGTGTCATCTCTGTCTCCTTAGGAACCTATTCGATCTAAAACCTAAACAACTCTCTTCAACAAAAAAATTTTAAAGCAACAATTTTCAGTACATTTCCTCATTTAGTCAAAATGTGAAAAAACGGGCCGTAAGGCCTCTAAATGCTGGGCTTCATGTAAAGAGATCTTAATTTAAGTTCTTGGGCATGAAAAAGCTTGGAATAGATTCACTTGAGTTTGGAGAATGCCTGGTTCAAAACCCAAATGGTCTTCCTTTTATTTTGGTCTTTCTACGCACTTCATCTTCGAGACAACTGGAATAGTCTTCAGTAAAATTGATGTAACTCTTTTTCCACTACTCGAAATGATGTGTGCACACCTTGATCTAAAAGCTAATTCAATTCTATAGCTCTGGTCCAAATTTTATCAAAATCCATGAGGGTAAGGCCTTCATATCGGATGATATTTCTGATATTCGAAAACTGTCCACAAACTGACTTTGTTCTAATTAGCTCCATAGTGCTCCAAACGTCATTGGTTAACCTGAAATGACTTGAAATACCATAAATATAAGAAAACTACTTCTAATTGTTGAGAATTGAATTAAAAAAACAATAAAACATACTAAAATCTAAAGAAAAAGTGATAAATTAACGGTGTTATCAGTGAACCAACTGCTCGTTGTGCTGAGTCCTATTCACCAGGAGCAGCATCATTTTACAGATCTCAGAAAGCTGGGTCGAGACCTGATACGAGGTTGAGACCGGGGGTTGAGATCTCACATGAGCCTATTGCTCAAGCTCGCTGGGGACTTGAGGTTGAGATCTCACAGGAGCCTCTCGCTCAGGCTCGCTGCAGACCTAAGTTAGAGATCTGAGAGGAGATTCTCGTTCTGGCTCGCTGGAGACCTGAGGTTGAGATCTCATAGGAGCCTCTCGCTTAGGCTCATTGGAGACTTGAGGTTGAGATCTCACAGGAGCCTCTCGCTCATGCCCGATGTGGACCAGAGGTTGAGATCTCAACAAAGCCTCTCGCTCAGGCTCGCTGGGGACCTCAAATAGAGATCTCACAGAAGCCTCTCGCTCAGGCTCGCTACGGACCTGAGGTAGAGATCTCAAAGGAGCCTTTTGCTCAGGCTCGTTAGGGACCTGATGTAAATATCTCACATGAGCCTCTTGCTCAAGCTGGATGGGGTCTTGAGGTTGATATCTCTACATTTTCCGAGGTAAACCAACCGCTCATTATTTTGAGTTTTATTTACCATAAGCAACATCATCTCGCGGATCTCAGGAAGGTGGGTCGAGACCTGATATGAGCTGAGACCGGGGACTGAGGTCTCGCAGGTGCCTGTTGTTCAGGTTCTCTAGCGATCGAGTTGAGTCTCTTCTAAGGGTCGAGACTCATTCTGGGTTTTGGTACGAGGTGGCCCAGGGATCAGGAAACCTTAGCCTCTGCGTTCAGCAAGCCAAGGCTCAGCGTTAGAGACGCAAATTCGGGTCGATTCAAATCATGAACGATGGGATCCATCGTTAGCTACAGAGAGAGGAATTCGATGACTTCTTCCCCCCTCCCCCCACAGACGGTGCCAAAATGTGGATACCAAATCCACACTCGAATTTGTATGAGTTTTTATGATGAGGAAAACGATTCGTGGGCGAATCCCGTATGAACTATAGATGGATAAATCGAAGATTTGCATTGATATTGATATTTGTATTACACGAGAATCGAATATGCAAATGATGATCTTGATGATTACAAAAGATATTGATGATTACAAGAGAAGAGAATAAATAAATGATGATTTTTATGATCAGGAATGTATTGATATTTACAAGAATACTTGACGATTAAAAGAAATAAATAATCAAGTCTTTTGTTTTGGGTTTTATCTTTTGTTATGTGGATTCCTTTTAGAAAGAAGATCAAGAAGAAACCTCGAGCCTCCTTCTGCTTTCATTTAAATAGTGGTTGATCCAGATCCTCCCATCACTCGTGCCCCGAGATTTTCTCCACGATTCTAGGACTTCTTTAACCGCTTCTTTGACATACTCTTAGCTATTCCTTAGCATTTTTACTAGGTCTCCTAGAAGAGTGGAATTTGGGTCCAACAGAGATCCAAGATTAGGGATTTCATCCCCAAATAGAATTGAAACCAACGACATAATTACTGAATTCTTCAGTCGGTTTAAAACATCTCCTAGAAGATGGCGTGAGGAAATCCACCTTACATAGGTGTAGATCAGGTGAAGTTTTAAACGTTGTTGATGGAGGCACATCATATGATGGACCGCCACATGAAAGAGAGAAACAGTTAGAGAGGAGTTGGGGTGGGAAGATTTTGTCTATATGGAGTGATTGTTACATAGAGACAAAACGCCAGCCACCGAAAAAACACCGAGAGCACTATCAAAAACTGATATAAAATTTGAATGTAGGCATGTAGTTAGTTTCGTAAAAACTCACTTCTTTAAAACGAATACATGTATAAAAGTTCCAAACAACAAACGATAATTAGGGTATTTGTAGAAATGACTCAAATATTGGAGTCAATTGCAAAACTAACCTTCTTTCTCCTCCTTTTTTAAAATACCAAATTCTACCCTTCCTCCTTCCTCATTTTAATCAAAATTGCCATTAAGCAGACTTCTCTTGAAGTCTACTCGAAACACACAAGTACTAACGGCCCTAAAAAATTTAACAAAATTACAAAAATGTCATCTTCTTCCATCTTCCCAACCACCATTAACAACCAAAATTGAAGCTTCGAATGCTTCATTTAATGCAATATTTGAGCTCTAAAACAACAACATTAGTATTAAAACTTTATATTTTCTCATATTCTCTCCATTTCAAACAAAACATCTCAAAAAATTAGATTTTTCAAAACCTCCATTTCAATCTTAACCATTTCGATGATTCTAGAACACATAACAACTCAAATAAGTTTAGTTTCGATTCTGGGCACTTAGAGTAGCTAAGAGGCAACGAAAATCAAATCAAGGTAAACTCCCAAATTTCATTTTCTTAAATTTTAGATCTTCGCTCTGCAGACTTCTAGTGAAGTTTGCAGCCATAGTTGACTTCTCTGGAAGTCTACTAGTCAACGCATGGTATTATCGTATTTTCTCGTTTTAAGAGTAGACTTTAGAAGCATTTTCGTATGATTAAGTGTTGCATTTAGAGTTTTTAAGACTGGTTCTTAGTCATTTTTAGTGTTTCGTGTCTAGAGTCCTTAGGATTGTATATTCCTCTCTTCTTTTACCATTTTCAGGTCGCCTTGGATCAATAAACGGGAGAACCAACGTGATCAAACGAAGCCTCAAGTCAAACAATGAAGAAACGCCACTTTCAGGAGAGTACCGACCTGTGCATACCGACCTACGCACTCCTTGCACAGGTAGGTACATCTGTACCGACCTGTGCATACCGACATGCGCACTCTTTGCGCAGGTAGGTACATCTGTATCGACCTGTGCATACAGAGTNGAATCGTCACAGCATACCGACCATCTGTACCGACCTGCGCGTGTCTTGCACAGGTCGGTATTGCCTCAGATTGAAGAAAAACACTTGAACCAAACCGGATTTTCCCGGTTTAGAGAGAACCAAATCCCAATTAGTATTTAAAGACCATTTTCTCATTGTAATAACCTAAGTTTTGATTTCTTTTGATTCACTTTTACCTAAGATCAAATCCTTTGTTGAATCTTGATTACTTTGATGAAAGATTGAGT